>MNPL01006628.1:0-12299 GCA_002081605.1 Tropilaelaps mercedesae | reverse complement strand
CGGGTCAAACTGACGCTAGCCAAGATCCGTAAGGCCGCTCGTGACCTGCTGACGAAGGACGAGAAAGATCCGATGCGCTTGTTCGAAGGTAACGCACTCCTGCGTCGTCTTGTCCGCATCGGCGTACTCGATCAGTCTAAGATGAAGCTCGATTACGTGCTCGGCCTCAAACTAGAAGATTTTCTTGAGAGGCGACTGCAAACTCAGGTTAGACTTGACAGCTACTCATTGCTATTCCATTCGCGGCTAGGATTTACGTCGAAACAGGCTGGTATCGGGGGAAGACTGACAGGGAGAAAGGGACCACGAAACGTTGAAGGTCTGGGTACGGCGATGCTTATGTTGTGATTAAACTAAGGCAAACTGCATTTCGCGGTACTGTTGTTGTTGTCTTTAGTAAATTGTTGGCACGTCTTCTACGAGCTGGTCCAGGAGATAGCACATTTGGGAATATTCTAGTGAATAACAGGCAATAGATGCAAGATATTTTTTTATGTTCTGCCATTTCTCGCGAGAACTGGATTAAATTAATTGGTCATTTATAGCTAATTTTATATTTCACGTACACTAACTTCGCTATACAAAACACATGCATTTACTTGTTCGTCATCAGTGTACCGCTGTCTGATTTGTAGATACTCATCACCCGAAAAGCAGCAAAAAATGTTCGAGAATGAGCCATTCTGCCCTCGAAACACGCACGCATATACAGTCTCAGTCTCCCTCTGTATACTTGTTGTAGTCAACTTCCTCAATCCCTCAAGAACGCTAACCCCGACGTGTGTCCCGGTAGAACACTCCGGATTTCCAACTGCTTTCCATCGACAGAGAATGTTCCCACTAGATTATCTTTCGACAACATAGCCACAGTGAATGATCAGCCGCACATCCAGCCCCAAACTTAGTAGGGTGAACGGGGCCAACCCCTCTAACCTCCGACATTTTTCTCGCGCCTACCGCTTCCAGGTCTTCAAGCACGGGCTCGCCAAGTCGATCCACCACGCCCGTGTGCTCATCCGCCAACGGCACATTCACGTCCGCAAGCAGGTCGTCAACATCCCGTCATTCGTCGTACGCCTCGACTCGGAGAAGCACATCGACTTCAGAATGCGTTCGCCATTCAACTCGTCGAACGAGGGCCGCGTGAAGAGGAAAAACAACAAGAAGGCCCGAGCGGCCTCGGGCGCAGCTGATGACGATGACGAGAACTAAACCGAGAGAATCGTGGCGTTTGACGGGAATGATCGACCGCGCCTGGGGAAACCCCGCCGCCCATGGCGTTGAGTTCAAGAACTCGTCCCGAAGACGTGATCCCGTCGCGACGTTAATTGAAAATAAATGATATACCGTCGATTGGGGCCTCACGGTAGGCTTATATATTTGAAATTTGTTGTCACTTGGGGCGGGGAGGAGACTTCGCGGAATTGTAGAATCGGCGTTGCTAGAGGAGGCTAAACTTAATTTTTTTAAGATGAGAAAAAAGATAAACCTAATATGTTGCGTGTATAGCTTTGTCTAACTGTCTCAACAGATAGTCGGTTTGAATATGGATGTATGAAAGAAATTAGTGGATTAAGTAAGTAATGGAGACACCGGAACTTCACTCCGGCGATCGCAGGTAGTAAGAAAATTCACAACCGAGTCGGCATCTGGATATGGATAAGCAGCAAGCCTTTGTAAATGAACGCCTGTCTAGTTGCAAGCTGTATTTGTATATCAGCCTTGGTTGAGTTCGAGTTGTGCGTGTGGCGAATACATCTCTTGACATGCAGGACAAGGTTTGTCTCTTCAGACTCAAGCATACAAAAAGACATAAGCTAAATAAATTGCAGCATTTTCCTGTGTCCCTTTGGTCGCAACGTATAATTTGACGGTGCTGTCTCTTGTTTTCTGCCATAATTATGCGTTTCCATGACACATGAAAGAGTGCTTACCAACGACTTGCCAAGCCGGGCAAGTCGTTGGTAAGCAGACTTCCGGCCCAGAGTTGGCATACAGTTCTGAAGCACGGCCGTGTCAGTGCGAAGAAGTTTCGCTGCAACCTACATAATACTCCCGTTGTTGCATCTTAATTCTACAGAACGCAAACGCTAGATACTAAGGCACCAGGAGGACGCTTCTGGTTGGTAGGCTCGCTTGGTGACCCAGAAATGATGCCCGAGTTAAATGAACAACAAAAACCGCCCGTGCCACCAAGCCGTTATGTTTTTTGTCGGGAATCCGTTTCAGCACTGGGTTAATGTCTTCGCGTTGTGAAGCGACTGTACACTTTTCTAACACGGACTGTCAGAACCCATTTGGAAGTTTGTTAACAATCTCAGAGTAGGTACCGATCAGTTTCCGAGGGCCTTTCGATTAACTTAGTTAAGATTATGTTCTTCATTTATTGATGTGGCGTAATCACAATATTAACACTTACGTAGCTTGTTTACTAGATAATAAGTTACCGCGGTGAACGGTCAATCTGTGCGGCGAATTTTTCATTTACCATAAACCTTCACCGTGGTGAAACCTTCAACACTGAACTGATACATTTTGCTTCTTAGTTCGAATACTGTTTGAGCTATCGAAGAAGCTCATCTTTCGTACATGTACGAAAGAACCATTAAACGCCGATCATGATGGTCCGTTTCTTGGTTTGTTTTGGTCTATTGTTAATGTGTACTCTCAAATATAGAAATGAACAACCGAACAAGGCTACTGGAAACATTGGCTGCTAATGACACTCACTACAACTAAGTAAAGACAACACATTTCAATCCATATGGATATACTTCTATTTATGGACGACAACTCTGCCGCCGTATGGTATAGCGAGAGCGGCATCTCTGAAAAAGCAGACATCACCTCAGTTGAACTTGGATCCTGTTCGCTAAACGTTCTCAGTCTACCAGGTCCTTTTCAGGTCAAACTACGTAGTGTAGTACAAAATCGTCCGTATAGACGGCCCTATAGAAGTAGGAAAAAAATACTTGTTCGTCCGCTGTTTCAAGACAACCGAACATCCCCGGTAACCTAGATTAACCTAAAAAAATGTTAATAAATAAAGAGTTATGGGTTTAAAAATATTTAGAGTTTATTTTTGTTATAAAAATTTTCAAATAATAAAATTTTTAATCGAAATAATAAAATGACTAAAAAATGTGTATAATGGTTATAAAATTTGTATAAATAGAAATATTTTTCTATCAAGAATTATGCACATTTCTAAAAACTTTTTAACAAAAACGGTACCTACAGACTCGAACGAGGGTCTGGTTTGTACTTACGGACACCGCGCTCGTGCACATGATCAGGAATACGAGGAACAGCGACGTAAACAGGCAGACTCCGATGAGGATGAAGAGAGCTCGTAGGACGGCATCTCGGTCGACGGCTGATACTACGAGGACCTCCTGTGCGGGAATGTTCCCCTTGAGGATTTTGCGGACTTCGCCAAGCTACACAATGGATCAGTGAAGTGGTTAGTGTGTCGGACGGCGTGTTCTCGTTGTCTATGTGGTGGGCTTGGGTGCGATAAGGTTTGCGGTTCCGGTCTGCACCCGCAGAAAAGGAAGCCTTATGAACATCAGGTGGTTTGCTGGCTGCGGGAGGTACGAGGGGCTGTTCCCCAACGACGTGCTTGTTAACGTTAGTAAAATGACTGCTATTTCATCGGCGTTTGTTGTGCGCCTTTATTATGGTACCCTGATGTCAAATGTGCATATCATTAGGACGTAGCTTTCTGTGACTTGGTTGATACAGAAACAACAGGAATGTTACGGCAGATGGGACAGCTCCCGTGGTTTTTATGATTGCTTTGTATGCTCTATAACAGCACAGATCAGTGGATCAAAATTGTGGGGATACATACTCCTCCAAAGTTATTGTATATTCGACGCGCTCGAAATAACGCAACAGCAGTTCTAAAACGTATTGGTCTGTTTGTTGTTTGCCGTGAGCCGTCTACCAGCGGTGGTTGTTCGCGAGTGTCAGAGTGTTCTGCTTGATAAAATGCTAGACCGGATAGAAACCAATGGGTACCACGCCATTCCATAATTACCATGCGTTCGTACTCCTTACTGTGCGTAACCATCGACGCGTTCGCTTCTGGGGTTGTCTCCAAAAATGAATGTATCGCTGACTGGGCCACGGTGTCATGTCGCTTGGCTGAGTTCTTCATGCCGGCGAGAAATTTCAAGAGTGCCACGCCCGGAAGCTCGAATATGTTGAACTGTGCGGGACTAGATGGCATATAATTGCTAGAATTTTGCGGTGCTTCTCGGCCGTTCAGTGCATCGCGCCGAGGTTCGCTAACGTACTCTAAAATGCTCACTGATTCGGGTAACTTTCGGCGGCCTAAGTACAGTTCGTCGGCCAGGGATTTGGCCAGCTGCGTGGAAATTATTGGAGGTACCTGTGGAAAACGAGCAGCTAGATTATGGATCATGAAGAGCGTATGGGGAGAAATGAAAACATGGTCGTTTCGGCTTCAGCTGACGTTCAGACCTTGCCATGGACCGTCAACGCTAGACTACGCCTTTCCATTGGCAGCAGCTCATCGGCGGACAACTCAAGGTGACTGGACGTCTAACTGCGTCAACTGTACACAGTTGTCCGCTTTCGAACGTGTCGACTCTTGGTGAACTCCACCTTTTGGAGGAACGATTTTTGGAAAAGGTAGCTTTTTGAGGCTCGGTGAAAAATTCAGCCAATAAAACAAAACTGGTCGTTGCTTGGTTCGATTGGCTGAATGCCTCACGTGACAATGATGTTTCAATGCTCAAAGAGCTCAAAAACCGATCTCACTCCTCGAAAAGTTTAGCTTTCGGGCAAATTTTTTTCCGGAAAAATATTCCCGAAGGTCTGGAGTAATCATTTAAACCTTCGAAAATTGGCTAAGCATTCTTTCAAAAACCAATCCTGAACGCCCAAACAGTTTGGACGTCAAACAACATCTCTGAACGAATTGTGCTCGAGTGTTCAAGATTGGCTTTTTTTTACTGTCAGATGATGATAACTTCGTTAACGCTACTAGCTCCAGTTACGCTGAGCCTCAGCTGCTCCCCACCATGACGAAATGCCCGAGCAGCCGCAAACACAGCTTCGCGACCGTCGGCCAATGCACAAAGTTTTACTGATGTAAACGCTCCTTCAGCGTGAGTCCCACATGCCGGGGTACGCATTTCTCTCGCAAAAAAGTTATAAAGAATCTGTAAGGAACAGCTGACCACAGGTGCTTTGAGGCGATAGTAATCGTTCGACTACGCTGCAATTTGTTAAGTCAGCGGGACGAAACACAATCGAACCGTCGGCTCCCACCGAACCGACCAGACACACCCAACCTTCAAAAACGTGTTAAGCAGGTCCGAGATCTGGTTTTGCAGTCGAGCTTTGCGCTCCGACGCGGGAATACATCCTAAGCACAGCTGGTTCACGCACGCGAAAAGTATCAATGGTGTCACGTCCGGTAAGAACATCGTTTTCGGGTAAAACGTCGAATTTCGCGCCAAAAAATCTCTAAGCTAGTATCAGAGAAGGACTTTGCTTTCGAAGTGCGCAAGAACGACCGCCATTACTCCGGTCCGAACAACGAAACGCCTTTGGAGAAGTGATGTTGATTGGCGATATACTTTTTCGTGCGCTCTTTCGATTGTTGAATTGGCGCATTTCGAGTCGCGCTGACTCTTTCAGGGGAAGTATTTATTCGCAATGGATAATAATACGGCCATGTAGGTGGAGTTTGGAGATGGTTCAACCTCGTGATGGTAGAACGCAATGAGGAGTTACCTTTGTAAAGTATGGAGAACTTACTCTAAAAACAACGTTCACGTATTTTCGATATTCAGGTTCTCGACGTCATTGAAAGTTTATATTGGCACTGTGCAGGAAAAGCAGAAAAGAAGGGAGTTGAAGCAATTCAACGCCTGTCAGACAGATTCAACAAACGGTTATGGCGGCATGGTTGTGTGAATGTATTCTGCATTACCTTTCAAAGTTGTTTAGTCGCGCATCTTTCCCTTTTATCTGTCGTTGTGTGCCTGTAATATCATTTTTTAGACTAGTCGAGGACGCATGCACGACGCATACGAAGACGTGAATACAGTTCGTATTTATTGATAGTTTTACCCGAAAGTCCTGGAATTTTATCTTACGCCGGTTTCGACGTGGGCGCTAACAAATGAATCTTATTTTATTAACAAACATTTTAATATGTAATACGATAGTGGTAAGAAAAATAAAATACTCTGAATAATAATTTCGTATTCTTTCAGCTTAGTTTGTTCTATGCAAAATACTACAGTTAATCAATTATGTCGGATCCTGTAATTTTTAATTCTTATAATTCAAGTTTACATTCACGCCCAAAGTAGAAACTAAGGTTTAAATACTTAGAAACAGGCATCCTCCTATCTTTTGTAACGTTTCAATCAATTTTGGTAACTTTGCAGTAGAAGATTACGGTGGCTAGGTTACTGGGCTGTGTTTCGCAGCACAAGTGATCATAAAAATGTCTAAAAATATTTAGTGAAACGTCTGGATCGCATTCACATTACCGGTAACGGACATTGAAAATTACGTACGAGTAACTACTTCATTTTTGTTTATTCGATTTATCAAATCTGCCGAAATTTCTCTTGCATCAGACGTTAAATGATCGGCTAGCGCCACCAAAATGCTAACCAGTGACTCCTGCCGTTATATGCACGCCAAGCAAAAAGAGTGGTGGTGGAGGGGGTTATTTTATATGGTTATACTCAGTTGTTCTTCGCCAGGGCCTGATAGAGGCGGACAGCCAGGTAATGCCTGCATGCCAGGATATCCGTGTCGTCGGCTAAGGAAAAGGCGAAATCCACGCAGCAGCAGTGCAAGTTACTCTGCAGTACCTGTACGTAAAAGATCGTAACGATACATGCCAATGATTAGTCCGAAGTAGTATTAACCCACATATACTGTCGCACAGATTTATAGTGTATAGTCGTCTTCTGGATTGTTTTATACTATTGAGGTGGTATAATTCGTTTCAAAGCTGATTGTTAGCGACGTGAAACGTCCATCGTGTCGCTCTTGCATTGCTTCCTAAAGCGGTTTATCTACGACTACTCGGCGTTCTAGCAACGCTCCCCACGGAAAGCTAATGGCCTCCTTTTATTTGGCTCAATAGCGAGCATTTTTAGGTAAAAAACTATTACCTTAGAAAAGGATAATTCGTTTTGTGACCAAACAGATGCAGAGGAACGCTCAAGAAAATGCTGTTTCCCTGATATA
The DNA here is from genome assembly GCA_002081605.1 of Tropilaelaps mercedesae. Lineage (NCBI taxonomy): Eukaryota > Metazoa > Arthropoda > Arachnida > Mesostigmata > Laelapidae > Tropilaelaps > Tropilaelaps mercedesae. The sequence goes on along the minus strand of MNPL01006628.1, from coordinate 5,051 downwards.
TATTCCCCTTTTGCCTGTGAATGCCAGCAGCGACCTCTGAGCCTCGCTCACCTCAACGACGGCGTTTGCGTCGACGATAACGTATGGCAGGCCTGGGTGACGCGGCTGGATCACGGAGCCGTTCGCCAGCAGGCGTACGGCGTGGGGGAACTCTGTCGACAATGAGGCAAGCTCCTGCAGGTTCTCTGGGCTCACTGAAACGATGGCGGTACGAGGTACAGGTGCATAGAATGCGAAAAACGGCTATGTAGTATCATTTAGCAGTATTCTATGTCAGGATTGAGCAGACTTACTTCGGATTCGCGGTTTGGCTCCGTGGGCCGAGTGGAGAAAGCACGCGTGAAGCCACTATGGAGGCGTTGAACCGTTTGAAGTAAACCAGGGGATGCGAGCGCTTTTCGCTTTTGCCTCTTCCTGTGCCATACCTATTACTGCCGAAATTGGTAGCGGCGTGTGGTCAACCTATCGGTCTTGAACAAAGGAAGAGAAATATAAACTTACATTTTTTTGTTGTGTTAACCTCGTCCAAAATCAAGTTAAGATGATCCCAAGCAAGCATCTGCGCTGGCTTGATTCTATGGAGTCGTCCGAGCGGTGTGTACTCAATGTATTGCGCGGTAATTATTTTGTACGACGAACTCTGCAATAAAATTAATGTGTGGATTATCTGTTTTTGAGAGAAATATCACCTACGATTATATATATATATATATATATATGAACGCATTTGCGTGCTATCTTCCGAGTAAAACGTGTAAATACGTGTTTCAAAATAGCTCTTGATTATTTATAAGAATGCTTTTGGTGATCTTCTGGACAGAGACTGCCCCAGCTGATCAACCTTTCCCGCCTATGTTTAAATTGGCTAGTCTATAAACGTATTGTTTTTGCTTACCTCACGTATCCGTGTATTCAACTGTCTATACTCGACCAGCTGTATTTGGAACGCCGTGCATTAGCGCGCTGCCCGCCATCCTCACCTCGCCGATGCTACCGGCCTCTTCCCCTGCTCACCTCATCTCCGGCTGTTCTCTCTTTCTCTCTGTCCCTTGGACCACGCAGACCAACCCTCCCCTGTCGCTCATGGCGAGGGTCTTAGCGTCGGCACCCACCGGGAAAGAGGCCTATTTGCCTTTCCTATTCGCCCATCTGTGCGCTCCGTTGTGCGCGTATCCCTCTTGACAGAGAGAGAAGAAGAGAAAGCGGGGGCGAGGAGGAGGTCCGTGTGTCTGCTTGTCTGTGCGGGTTGTACAGACGATACGATAGCTTCTATCCACCTGTCTAGAACAAACGGGTGACGGAAGACAACATGAAACGATTCCCCAGCGTTTGTAGCCCCATGAAGCTACTGATGTCGATGCCCGACCAGCGACCGAACACGCTCCCAGGACAACGCCGATGAGAGAGCGCGCGCGGAGCGAACAGGATACCAAAAAAAAGGACACCGGGCAAAGTGCTGCGTACGGCGGCCGCGCGCGCTCAGTGCATCGATGGTGGACTTGTGAAATTTGCCCCGGGGGGGGGGGTGAAGCCCGTTGAGGGAACCGGCTAGGGTGTGTGCGGGCTGAAGTGATTTGCCTGCTACAATCTCATCAGCTGCTTCAGCACAAATTGCCGACCACCTACGTGCATCTATCTCATGCCCGTACCCGATCTGGGGCCAAGGCCATTAAAGGAATAGCCGCTATTCGGGACGTGCATAGGTGGTTCGTGCACAACGCACGCATGCGTGCATTCGCGTGCATTGGACGCTTTTGCGCATGTGTGAGTGTGTGTCACCGTTGGCGGTTCGCGTTAAGTAGCGAACAATTGCTCGTACCATACCCATGCGTGGAGGCGGCGTTTTCCCGTGTTTGCAGGGTCGCCAGCATCCCACCATGATCATGGCGATGAACTCCAGAACCTGCGCTAGGCAGAAAGCAATGTTATGACAAACGAAATGTATCTGCATCACACTCCACCGATGATCGAACGATGATGAGGGCACTTCTCTGCTTTGCGAGTGCAGTTGCTCAGAACGGTATCATTTGATATAAACAAACAAACAACGAGAAGAGAGGAAAACAATGACGATCTAAACTGCACCAGAGCAAATGTGCAGGGATGCGACCCACTCGTCGAAAATAGCCGTCTACTGCCGAAAATTCAGATCCAAACAGCGAGTCGGGTAGAGACGTTTCGCGCGGATCCGACACCGGACGGGCCCATTCGGCTGCGTCGCCCTCACAGCTGTTGCCCCAGCCAGATACGAGGTCTCTCGAACACATCGAATCTACATCCGGAACCGATCTGAAGAACGACGCGGGAGAAAGGCAAACAGCGCTAGGTAGCTAGACAACGATACACCGACAAAATGCGACGCTGGGTGTCAAACCCCATGGCGACGGCGTAATAAGGCAAATCGAAGGGGCGAAATTGCGATCGAGTTAAGGGAGTATTGAAGAGCCTCGGAGCGGAAGGAGACTAACGGTAGGAGGTGGGGTCTTCCGCGCCCCTCGACCACGTACTAGCCGGGGGGGTACATTCGGAAAGGTAAAAACGCGCGAAGCGGTCGACACCATCGCCGCATGTAGAGGGCCAATAGATCCCGCCGTGAAGACGTATCTGCTATAGACACGTGAATACGAGTCGGATCCAATTGAGGAAATTGCGGCGCTAAAAGCTCTTCGAAAAGAAGGCTTTGTGACAAAGGTTTATTTCCTCTATCGGTCGTCGTCTGTAGAGGGCTCGGAATCTGGCCATCAATTTATCTTCGCCGATTATTTACCTATGGCACGGCGCACACAGCGCGTGTCTATACCAATAGTCGGGATGACCTCTTCGACGAGTTCGGGCTTCAGGGCAGATTTCGTACGCCTGCCGTATGGCCAGGCTGGGCATCACCTATGGAACATGTACAGAGAGCATCGCAGCAACTAAGGGAAGTCGCGCCGCAGTGAAGACTACCGAAAAACGAAATAGAAGCAGAAGACAAAGGAGCAGGACAACAACGAGGAGACAGCGGTAAACAAAACGCGGCCATAATGACTGCTCAAAGTGCCAGTGTCGGGTAAGTTCGTCTGGCAGATTGGCGTATTCAGTGTCTTGGACATTGGGTAACCAAAGCCGAGCAGGGGCGCGTTCCCAAAGCGCGTTCCTCGGAGAATATGCGTGCGTGGGCGCTGAGTACGAAGGTTGGAGACAAAGCAGTAGCGAATCTTGTTAATAGAGCGCGTTCTGTTAAGCGTACGTAAGAGAGAGAGAGAGAGAGAGAGAGAAATCGGTAGGCACTCCTGATGATAAATGTAATTAAATTCACACGGGCAACACTGCATCTTTTTGTCGTCCGCCGGGCGCTATCCTCGAGCCAGTCTGTCGGGGTTCGCTCTACTTGAAATAAAAAAAAACCGATTTCATGTTTTGTTCTCTCCTGTCCTTCCCTATGTTAGGCACAAGCTCATCATCTACAAAGCAATATCTTCCCTTTAGATAAATCTCCGTAGCACAGAACTGTACGCCATAAATACACGCAAGCCATATCTATGACGATCGATACGCGAAGAGCGAACGCTAGCAAAACTCGTTTCCGCGTATTGGCGTAGTCTCAGCAAACGAATGGGACCCTCGGCGAACGACCCATCTAATACCGCTGGCTGATTATCGGAGAGGGACATTGGATGCAATATTGGAAAATCCCTGCTCCGGCCCCTTTAGGAGACTGCTTAGATCCTCTTTGCCTACGCGGCCAGTGTCGCCGGTGAAACTCCTGAATGTTTCCTTACAGAAGCTGACAAATGCAACTTTGCTGATTTGCTTTGCCACGTCGACGTCTACATATTGGTGGCGAGTTGGGGAGGGCAGGGCAAGTTGGATTTTAGAGAGGTACCTGGGCAAATTGCCTTTGGAACGATTTTAAATGAAGTTGCGGAGCCGAATGTATCTCGCTGCTGAGCTACTATGCAGGCCGGAATCAGCTTCTGAAGGCATATTTACCGCTTGCGAGTTGGCTGACTAGGTGAAAAATTAGAGCATTTAGAGGTTGAAAACGCATGCTGTATGCCCACGTCATTGTGGTCCAATGCGATCTAACCGAAGCCCACATCTTCGTCTCTTGAGCTGCGCACATTTCGTTCCATTTCTCGACAAAATTTATTGTCTAGGGGTACAAGCAAGTAAAGCGAGCAACATAGATAAAGGAGTCCCCGTTTCTCGCGGAGTTGCCTACACTTACAGCTTCACTACCTCCCCCGCCGTCGCTGTCCATCATTTTTCGACATCTATTTTTAGCGCATTTCCGACACTCCAGCGCCGCCTTTCAATAGCCGGCAGAAATGCATACCACCATTTGGCCGCCAGTACGCTTTGTTTTCGCATTTCGAACGCCTCACCATAGCGGGTAACGCATCCTTTGCGATGCACTCCCGATACATATCTATTCCGAATTCAGTATATAACGACGCTTTTGCGGTGAGTACCTTGGCGCCAGGCTGATCGGCGACGGACTGCTTCTCAACGAAACGGAACTCCACTGGAAGGAGCTCTGAGCAGACTGAATATCGTGCTGCGCGAAATTTTCGGCTATAGGCATTTTCCCCTTTTGTTTTCGGCTTCTTTGTCTGTGGGCCGGGTAGGCTTTCAGACTCTGATGGGGTTGTGGTTCCAGAAAAAAAGCGGTAAATTTTCGCCACACGGACGGTGCTGAGCAATCGACTCAGAAACGTCCAAATTTTATTATAAAACGTCAGACGATGCTGGTCGCTGAAAGTGGAACCGCCCTCGTTTTCGCTATGGCCGTTCATCGCAGACCAACAATGTTGGTAAAAACCATTTGAAGGTTTTCTGATCGTTGCTGGGGCGGACCCACTCGGTGGGAGGGTATCTGACTGAACAGCTCAGTAGTGAGGCCTCTGTTGCAGTGAAGTGTTATAATGAACGTCTGTGATAACTGAGGATTTGAACGCTTTTAGAATTTGTGAAGAGAAGAATCCATTCGAATTTCGCGCGTATTTTTAGAGGCCTAGCCGCCTCTTAAATAGTATATATATATATATATATATATATATATATATATA
>MNPL01006625.1:35040-52035 GCA_002081605.1 Tropilaelaps mercedesae | reverse complement strand
CTGATATATCCACAGCTCGAGTCGTGCGCCTAGCAGAATCAAATCACACACAGACTAACGCGTAGAGCTAACGATAATCCGTCTCAAACTATTGTGCCTTTAAATCTCCAATCGTATCGCGCAGTCAACTCCCTCGCTCATCGCGGCAGGCTTAAGGTACTTTGTCTTCGCGTCAATTTGCCTCCTGCCGGCGTCGAAATGACGTCGTCGTGTACGCCGACTATACAACGAGCTCGAGCTCGGCTTGTAGATTGCAGAAGACATTGGTACTTCGTGGCCTCATGCTGTGCGCGGATCTTACCCTGCCCTAGCAAGTGTCTCGCCGTGAAACGAGACGTACACAGTTTTTCCGCATCGAAAAATTTTAATCTTCGCACAGTAGACGTGCCCTCCGAGAATGAAGGGCAAGCTGAATTTTATCTTATACTCACCTAATTTCATACGGTTTAATAGATCATGCTCTCATCGGTAGTTGTGCATTCGCAACACCTTTGCACCAGCACTGGTACGCTTGTGCACTACTCATTGCTTTCGTTCGCTCTAGATTATGCCTGCTTTGTGCTTTATCTTCGCAAACATGCTAAAACGTTAACGATTTTTCCTTAACTAGTACTCGTACCCTCTCGTATGTACATCTGGCGTGGGTGTAACGCACTCGTTCTCGAATGCTCGGATTCTGGGCCTAGGATTTTGAAATAATTCCTAATAGATGCCACCATGTGTGAAATTGTTGGTGTGACATACTGCCGAGCGCATCGTTTCGCATGCGTGTACAATCAAAGAGTAAGTAGAATATACGAGATTGCGATCACAACAGCATTAGCGCGTTGTGCAAACACTGATGCTCTGCGGACAAATCGCTTTGTTTGCTTAAACACAATCTAAGTCCCAGAAGGATGGTACTTTTAGCTATGCTGAGACGGTCACGAGGTGAGTCGACGAATGAAAAATGTATGGAGAGTTAAAGGTGAATGGAACGCGTATCGAGGTCTTGCATGGTGAATTCTACATGAGGGCAACCAGGCACCTGTATACTAAGACACCGTTGTTATGTTGGCTGTGAATTAGTCTTTTTCATCTAAAAGCTGCATAATAATTAAATTAGATAATTATACTTGATTATTTATCTGTAGATGAGAAATACAACGAAACTTCGTACTTGTCATGAAGTGTTAGAGATTCTTACGAGTCTGAACTTTCTAGCAGGACCCTGCTTATTTCATTTGTGGGATAGCCACGTGCTTAACGAAACATTTTTTTTATAACCGATTAAAATACTAGTTGTTTTGTATCTTCGTCGCCATCCAATAAACTTAGTTTTCGTGTTATCAAAGATATAACTCGAGGGCCAATCCACGGTGCTACCTGGGTATACTGGAAGATAACTGCCGTTGCGATTGTTGAGCTTAAAAAGAACCAAGCGAGATTGTAAGGAGAAGTTATAAGTTAGTTTGAAGCCTTTACGTAATATTAAAGCGCTAGTCCATTATAGTACACAATAAATCGGCAAGAGAAACTTCGGCGCCGATTGACACACGTTACTGGTACAAGTTCGCTTTTCTACAGTTTTCAACACTGTTATTGTCTTTCATTTTTGTCATTTTCATTCATTCCCCTGACTCAATTCTTTATGGAAACTAAAAAGTGTAATATGCATCCTCTTATAATAATTAACCCAAAGATAGTTTGGCACTTGAAGAAGTATCTTAGTCGATTATGACGGTGGTTGTTAATTTTTTCTTCGTAGTAAAACCTGAAAAAAGCACATTAGGTACATCTTTGGCGTAGTGCTACGAAAAGCTTTACTCTGAACATTAGTGGTATTTTTTTTCACAATTTAATACCAGCACTCATAACTTTCGGATCTCCGGGGTACTTCTCTCAGCTATGCTGTTAGTCGTGGAACGTTTATTACTAAGGATTCTTGGTTCTCTGGCGTAAATTAAGACGTTATCTCCTTGACTAGCTACAGTTGTAAAATATACAGTTGACCACCAAGTTTTGCGCAGTTTTACATCAGCTGACATCGGGCCGGCTTATACACCAGCCCAGGTGCTATCGTTTATACCCAGGCGATTAAGTTGATTCTGTGTGTTTTGAAGAACCACACCAATGATCTATCAATTAATAGTCGGAGTGGTGATCAGTGTGCAATCTAATGGTATTCTCTTTTGCAATAATATATTTAGTATAGCTAAGATACAAAAAAGTTCACAACGATGTTGAAAAGCAAACGTGTTTATACGTTTGAAGCATTTTTCCTACAAAATCGCCATAGAGGGAAGCCAAGATTAAATTAATTACTCCTCATTTATTGCCGGTTACAATGGCTCTGGGGGGTCGCCGTCCGAGAATGGCCAGTTGAACTTCGCTCAACATTCCAACGGAGCTCCTCTGGAATTCGTTCATTCCACCCGGGAGAGGGAGAGGATATTCTCACACTCATAGCGGCCCGTCTGAACTCTTCCGAACATTCCACGAGACGTCAAATTGAAGCTGGGATTTCGTCAGAACCACTGTCAGAACCAGGCTGACCGCCTCGCAGAGGACAACGCTTACGTTTCGCCCTTTTCTTTGGCGATCATACGGCAGTGGATTGCTCCATGAAGACATGAATCATATCCCTCGACCTCTGGCACGACGGTGGACAGTTGGCCAACGTTTTGTTCTTCTTCCGGCCGCAGTCGGGCTTCGCTACCACACGAGCCTCACGGGCCGAGAGTGAGCGGATGAAGGACGGGGGAATTTGTTTATATAGTTTTAACTGACCTTCGGTTTTGGACCGTGTGAAGAGCAGTGCTGAAATGGTTGTTTTTATGTTTTAGTTTTGGTATAAAATGTCTTTTCTTTGTGCATAACCTCGAGTATTGTCGAGTTTTATGTAAGAATAATCTGGCTGTACCAACAGATTGGCAAATGTCTTTAGCTGGACGCATGTCGATTGAGTGCAAATTATTTTTTCTATCTAGAGGCTATATAATAGCTTTCTGATGCCTTACATCACGCACGCGTGAGGTGCTTCAATTGTGGTAGCCTATGATGAAGTTGTATAGGTCTCGTACAGGGACAAATCGAGAACTACAAAAAGGTGCCAAGCCTTATAAGAGTAGGCACAAAAATATTGGCTTGTTTAGCAATGAGTGCCTCGAAAAAAACAAATGTCTATTGTTTCCCACGAGACCCGCGTTAGCTGGGAGTTTCTCTAAGAATGACTTGCGACTCCCAAATCGTTAGTGAAATTGATGGCCAACCAACGGATACAGCCATGTGTTAGCGCGTGTGAATGTGACATATGGCTCTGATTTGTGATATAGCTAAATTGACGCTCATCAGAACTGGAATAGCGGTCCCATTTGGGTAGAGTTGTGTTAAAATGTTTTAGCTTCAATAAAAAATTAAATATCTCCACGTTATCTAACTTTCTCCCACATGTTTTAAACAGACTGAGTCTGCGCTCCGGGAGAAACGCCCAACCCGAGCCGAGTGGCGGGCTTTTCAGTTTATACGTTGTTGTGCAGGACGCTTTCGTTGAATCCTTCCGGCATGCCGTTAAATCTAGTATCCTTCCTTTGTGGCAACTTACAATTCCTATCACTCTGAAATCCCAAGTCTAGTATTCTTTTGGGGCTGACCATCAGCCAAAATTTAACGTTCACGGTAGCTCTTCCTGCATTACTTCGGAAGGCGGATCCCATAAATGTAAATGTGCAACAGCGGGGATCGACCCGTGCATCTGCCTATCTCTTTCGGTCGCAAAGCGCACGCGAATCCACCGAGCAGCAAACCACCGAGTTCGACGAGTGAATCCCAAATCTGGGTCCACTCAACTAATCAACGATGATCGTAACAGAACAGGTTCATGTTCAGTCCTCTTACGGCAGCCGGTCCTAACGCTCAATCCAGACGCTCAAGTGGGTCTCACCGATGCACGTCATAGGATTAGCAAGTAGTTCACGCGTAATCGAGATGGGACGAACTATATTTTGGCCTTCTGATATTGACGTTTGGCCAGCCCCGCTCTGCGGGTCCAGGCTTTCACTCCTGGCTGCTACTCTCAGCATACCGAGGCATCCGTGTACACCCGGATGGGCATGACCGTTTTTGCACTCGATGTCACATCACCATGTTCACATCAGTCAGCCGGATCAGCAATGGCTCACCGCATTCACTTTCGCTTGCTCCTGGATGAGGCGACGGGGAGGGTTTGTAACTTCTGCGAACTTTTCAAGGCTACCGAGCGAACGTGGCTACGCTCACGGCAGTTTGTGTACACACTCTGCCGTACACGGACAATCACAGATGCAGTCGTGGCACGGGGACGGTTGAAGTTGCGAGTGCATATTATGTGTTGTGCACAGCTCTTGTGGCCTGCGCGGCCTGAGTCGATAAGTTGCGGGGCGTTGCTAAAAGCACGTATATAGATACACGTTTGTAGAATAGTACGGCAATCTGTCGGTTAGAGGCGAAGGGCAGAAATGCGCGTCAGCTTTGACGGTGTGCATCGTGCATCGTTATGGGACGTAAAGCTCGTAACGGGTGGGAAATAAACTGAGAACTTCGCAATGGCGCAGCGGTAAGGGCTTCTAGTGCTAGACTAGTGTTGGCTTACAGTGATCTATATTCGGAGCCGCTGAGTTTGCTAGAGTCTCACGAAGCAATGCGAAAGCAATACTGCCGACGTTAAACATCGGCTGACCATAGGCCATAGAACAGATGGTGATTGTGAATTACTCTAACAATCACAAATATTTGCCCAACTCGGCCAGCACTTTCGCCGGCATTCGAATTAGCTGCCAAATCTTTCTCCGTCGGAGATCCCTTTGGTGCAGCTTTGTGGGTTTCGGATTTCCACCATTCGCTCCACCGAACTAGACTTACACGACCGACTTCACTGTGGTCTGGTCTACACGTCTCGTGTTATTCGACATATCCATCCAAATACAGTGTTGGATGCTATCAGCCCCCCGATGATGAAGCTCTGTGAACACACTAAGCTGATGGCACAGCCGCAAGTGTTACCCAGGCAGCTGAGCGGGGAGCTGCTCTATATGGAGTCATTAAGGCAAATTAATTAAATCTGTTTGAAAATTTGGCGACCATTCACCATATATTACTGTTGTGCTCCAATTGTTGGCGAGAATTGGCTGGACGCTATCAGCACGACACACGGCGGTAGAATGTGTTTCGTGTCGTAGGTAAAATATGTGCCTCGGATTGTGGGTTCTACCGCTCGATTTAGCCCTCGCATGGGCATTCGGCATTGAACGGGTTAAGGGAATATACTCAGGTCCTCTCAGGTGTACTCAGAGTGCTAAAGGAGCCATTGCATGTCAAATGGCCGTACCGTTTCGTGGTTCTCAAAAACATAATGTAGATTCCGTCTACACTTGATTAACGCGAGCGATCTACATCCTATGAAAAAATACTATCTCATATCTTAAAGCGAAATGCGCTCGAGACATGCCAATGCCGTATGCCAGCATCTTTCAGCAAACCTACTCAAAAGCAATCTCTTGAAAAGGTCAACAGCTAACCCCGTTCCCATACCAGACCTGAATCAGCTTCAACGGTTTAACAACGAGTGGACTGTGTCACTCGAAATGCGCGGCGCTGTTGCTAGGTGGCACACTGGTGTAATGCAGTCACTCAAAAAAGAGTACCTGTCATGTGAGATATATGTACTTCTGGCTAGCCAACGTATCACAAGTGGCTTCGTCTGCCGTGATCTGCATTTCAACGTATGGAGATTAGGCTGTATTCGTTAGGACATCGTCTAATACATTACAATTGCCTACAACAATATTTGAATGGTCACGCTTGGTGCACGCCTTTTGAGTCCTGTTTTGTTATCTAATCAATGTCCACCACAATATTTGGTTTACAAGCTCCCAAGTACTATGTGTGAGTGGTTGTGTGTGTGCGTGTGTATGAACGTGTGCTTGGGTATGTTTGTGTGCTTTCTTTTCAAGTAAAGAGGTTAATGCACGGATGTGCGTTCTAGAGGAATCCTAGAATTCAGGTTATCATTTGATTGGCGTAGGATGCTTACAGATACTGATACGGCACGCCATGAAAGCAAAAAACTCAATTGTTTCAACTGACTACTGCCATAGGTTTTCCAAGATGGCTGACGGTGTTCGAAACAAGGTGGAATACTATGATCCACTAGCTTGGGTTTATTTTGTAGGGAGAAAAATGCCAAAAAATTGCTGCAAAGACTGCTGATTATTCAATGAAGTATTTATATCAACATAATTATAATCGAAAAATCGTAGTATTGCGTTAATGTCACGAACGTAACGGCTTCTAAGTGGTTACGTGTCTTAGACTACCCGCCAAAATTAGAACGATCGGATGAAACTAAATGACCCTACATTATTCCTCCTACATTTTGGATGAGCAAACGAGGTAAATGGCTGGCTCGTCAGTTATCCTGGCCCATTATTCTTCGCCACCGTCCCCCATCGAGTTGTTGCTTTCTCTGAACAAGGCCCAGGTCCCCCCTTGTCGACGTCTATACACTCCATTTTGACAGTAGCAATTGAGATTCAGAATCATCAGGACGTCTCTACATATCCCGCAGCGTTTCGTGGCATCGCGCACGCTAATCTTTCGAGCTCCTCCGGGCACCGACGCGGCAAGGAGATCGAACAACCCGTATTTCCGTACAACGCGCGGTTGTCCGGAGTGCACTAGCCGAGTTCATCGCGTTACTATGAGTGCTGACCAGCATCAAACCAAACAGCGAGACGAAAGAAAAATGCAGGGGAGGTATTAAGGACAGGAGGATGGAGAAGACGAGGTTCACGCACGGGTTTTAGCGAGCAGTATTGTTCGATTGCAAGAAAATAGCCTGCTAATCTTTGTTTAGCTGGCCGAGTTGATAGCATTTTTAAAATGGTGCATGAGATTAGAGATATTCACATGTCTACATGGCGGCTAAGAAGTCAAAGCGGGACCACAGAGTGCGGAATATTTCTCCAAGCAGCTCAGTTAGGCATAAAAAACTTCCTTTCGAGTAGAGTCATACTTCGTTGACATTTCAGACGAATGCAGAGACAGGCTATTTTCAAACCAACATCGCACCTTATTGGTTTCCTAATTCAAAAAGCAAACGTTTTTTTTAACCAGACCAGCCACGATCACGTACCAGTACGTCTCCAAGGTAACATAAAAGCGAAATACATGTGTCTCTTGCGTTGAAGCCGGCGTACACATCCAAAACAGCCCAAACCCCTGCCACCTGCCGGGTAATGCCTTTTTTCCCAAATAACGAGCGTTGTTTAACCGCGCATCTAGCATTAAGTATATGCCAACATACCCTAGAACTTTTTCAAGCAATGCCGATTCGCCCAATCCGAAATTTCATTTGCACTTGATGCGAACGAAGGCGTTGCCACCAAGTTTATTATAGGTTTCCACCTGTCACCGTCTTCACAGCGGGCGAGCCGTTTAGAAAATGTCGAAATTTAACGACACGTCCTCACCATTAGGCCGCTCGCTAGAGCGCACTCCGCATCTAAGTTTTTCCATTACCCTGTATGACACACAGCCATGCTACGCCCACGACACCGCAAGCTACCCCGTCCACCGGCTAACGAATTCAGTGTTTGGCCTACCCTCCAAAGCGATTCAGCAGGAAGTCGTATCCCAAGAACATAGCCGCTCTTTCCACCAACAACCCGCGCAAAACCTCCGGATCAGGCGGGTTTACGAGGACGCGACCGCATCGTCAACTGGCTCGCGTTTTCGTGGTCGTCATAGATCAGACAAGAGAGATCCAGGCCGACCAGGCCCAACAAACACGGCCCGGCAGCCCAACATGGACCAAGCTGAATCAACCGGTCTGCGACGGCTATGGCGTTCTGTCATGATAATTGATGTACGATAGTGTCTCGGTGCGCTACATCAGGGATGTGTCCACCGGAGTGTATCGGGCCCGATGCGGCGATCAGTGCGCGCTGACTTGTGTGCACTTGTTGCTGTCCATCGCCAACCCTCGAGGATTGGTACCATTACACTTAATTATCTAGCCAGGCATCATCATCGGTATTACTATTCGCCATTTTATTATTGTTACTAAGCATAACGATTACGACCATCGTCTCACGGGTCGAAGAAATATGGCGGGTCATTATTGGTCTTTCTGCGCTGGCCGAGTCGGGACGCGTGCGTGTTGAGTGGTGACCTCGCGTACATATTCGCCTAGATGTGTGTGTGGGTGTGTGTTTCATTCGCTTGTGTGTGTGTGTGTGTGTGTGTGTGTGTGTGTGTGTGTGTGTGTGTGTAATTTTTTGTCCCTCATTTTTGTTTGGTCTCTCCCAGTCGGCAGGACCACCCTCGCTTGTACGACACGCGCTGGAGCCCGACACTTGAGCGCATAGCGAGTCCCGTACTCCGTGCGTACGCCCGTTTCAGGAACGTTGAGTCTAGTCTGTACTCCGCTGGCCGATGCACAACAAAGGGGATCGAACTGGTCTGATCGGTGCTTGACTAAGACACTCGCTGGGGACGTTAGATGGAGCCGTTTCGTCGCTTTGGATTGTTGGCGTTCCTGTGAGCACGCGCCAGTTGCCGGTAACGCTAAGTCTGCAGTCAGGGAAAAGTATATTGGTATTCTTCCGCCGTACGCGGCGCTAGGGCCTAGAAACGACGCTGAGAGCAGCAGCAGCAGCAGCATCAGTAGTCCGTCGAACGTGCGCGATCTACGAGAGCCAACTGGTGACGCTCCGGTGTTCGCTGGATGCTGTGGAGCTGTGCCGTGCGTGTAGGCTCCAGGGTGCGTAGGTACACCACGAGATAGCATCACCCCGTCGCCTCTCCAGGACGAGCGGTCCGTTCCGTCGGGACCAAGACGCACTCCGCTTGAGAAGCGCCGGGCGAACGGCGAACATTTGGCGCCCTACCGGCTCGCAGACACCCACGGCCGCCCGGAGCGATCGTGTGGAGCTACCGTCTACTGTGAGCTAACTAACCGAATCGTCCGGCTGGGCTCGCCACTGCAGGGTAACTCGTCAATGTGGCGGAGTGTCCGCTGTTATTAGCGCAGACAACTATCTCGTTCGAATCGGGTTGACGCGCGATGCCGGTATCTGCCTTCCCTGCCACGAGAGGGAAAACACGAAGAGAAGCCGGAGAACGAAGAGCCATCGACGTATCGCCTGCATCTCGATCAAGTGGCTCCATCCATACGGCATCGATTGAACGTCATCGGCTGTATCCTATCAAGCAGGCCCGCCGCGGCTAAGCGTTCGGCGTCCCTGTTACGCGGCCACCTCGGCCAGCCACCCCAGCAGACGGCGGAGAACCCACCTGGCGCCCAATTACGCCCAACGGCTACGGCGAAACCCAGAACGTTGTTTCATTATCCGCCTGTGCCTCTCGATTCACGTCGCGCGCCTGTCGTTGCGGAAGGGGAAGTTCGGCCGAACGGCGAAACGGAGCGTCAGTGAGCGTCTTCGCCACGTCGCTGGGTCGACTCGTGAGTGCACGACTGCGTGTCGATTGGTCGTGGAGCAGGCTAACACGAAAAGCGACCAGAGGGCCAACGAGAGAAGGGCATTTCTACGACGAATGAGTAACAGGTGCTCCGCCGAGAGAGGCTAACAGCCTGACGCGCTCCGCAGGCCAAGACAACCGTACGGATAAGGACGTGCATTGAGTGAGTTGATAATCGAGTGTCAGATCAACGGTTAGCGTCACTCCACGGTTACGTCGCCAGCTTTGCCGTTTCGTCCGGGGTCGAGTGGACGGGCAGAGCTCCGTGTGTCGCTTGTGAGCACCCGCCCCCTTTCAGGTTTACGTGTGTCGAAGTCACTGGGTCGACTCTACTGCTCTGTGCTCAGACGCATCTTCGGTGGCACTGCTTCGGCACCAGCGGCGACGAGTGAAGGCCGATGGGGGTGTCGAAACTCCTCGCGTGGCAGTCGCCGCTGTGCGTCCTGGCGGTGCTCATTGGAGTGAGCTCACGCATGCCCGGAGCAGCGGGCTTCGACCAGCCTATAACGCTTTTTGCGTTCGGACAGGATGATGAGGTACGTAACAGGAAGCCAATGGCGATGTATAGACGCGAGTATTTTGCCTGTCTTTTCCGGCATTTACGCTAGCGATTTGCGAAAGTACCAGCATCGGTGTGGCTTTATGGGTCGATAAAGTTTGACTGACACCCGCGTGAGGGTCCGCGTACATGCGGCTAATGCACATGGATTATTGTTCGCTGGGTGACATCCTAAAGAGGCGTTGAAGTACACTCATTCGAATGAGCGATAAGTACGAGAATATTGTCTTGATGATAAACGTAACTCGTTGTGAATCAGATTTTTTCTCCAAATTGAAAATAGTAAAAAAGCAAGGTATTCGCCGGAATGGCTTGGTACAGCGAGTATCGGGATATCAATCTGGACAAAAAAAAAGTTCCGCTATTGACAAAAAAAAACATAGGTGGTGTTCTAAGAAAATGTTGAATAAATGTAGAAAACAACTTCATTTGCACGTTAGCTAGAGGAAAAGGAGTACCCGAATACGTTTCGATGAAAGACGGTGGCTTTGTGCTTTTTCTCGCGAACAGCGAGCACAGCTTTGTACACGAGCATTTGCTCCACCTTCGCGAGTCGACATTTAGAGGTGCAATCTTTACGGCATTTTGGCACGCGCACTGTTCCAACATGCCACCTCGTCATCGGAGGGTCGGGACCAAAGGGAGCCCTGCAGCGTGCTCACTTTTTGAAACATTACTAGCAGATACATCCTGAAGCTTACCGTATACCTGAGTTTACCGTAGACTACGCGTAATGAATGCATAATGTGAAGTCTGCCTCGTCACTACTAAATATCCC
Source organism: Tropilaelaps mercedesae (assembly GCA_002081605.1). Classification (NCBI taxonomy): domain Eukaryota; kingdom Metazoa; phylum Arthropoda; class Arachnida; order Mesostigmata; family Laelapidae; genus Tropilaelaps; species Tropilaelaps mercedesae. Next base: position 41,200 of record MNPL01006625.1, on the reverse strand, counting down.
GGATTTAACATAAATGAATATTCTTTAATGTGTTTCGATGTCGAAGGTTCTCGAACCAGGCGTACCGAGCCGGGAAATGCGGCTCAGCTTCCCGATTACAGTCGCATCTCAGTTATATAGCAGCGTTTATGTGAGTAAAAAACCCTTGAGAGTGCTACTTATTAAGTAAATACATTTGTATTCACGTACGCGAAATGTGATTTTTTCAGAAACGGTTGGAGATAGGACAGAAACCATTATACGGTAATTTTTATGCGCTTTACCGGCGCATTTCAGATCGCATGTTTTATATCTCTTCTGGATGTTAAAATATCGCTAATTTTAATTTTTCCATGGGGGGAAGTCTAGCACGTTCAATATAAGTCGCAATTTTACAAAAATATATTGCCTTGTAGGTTCTACAAAACCTTACCGTTTCCGCGACAAAAGCATTTATTAATATTTTTGCACCTTCACTTTGTCAAGAATGCTTTTAGAATTTATTAGTCCTAGAGATTCATTCTTGTACCATTCGATAGCCTATCGAACACCTATTAAGTCTGGTGCTGCGATCGCTATGTTCGAAGTGTTCACGTTATAAGTTAAATGTACTTGTTTTCAATAATCGTTGGCAATGTGGAAACGATATCAACATTTCGTGTGTTTTTCAAAACACCTCAGTATTTGCACTATTTATAGATATTCAAGCTTCACAATGTTATTACACGCATAATTTAATTGATAACAAATTTAATTTGTTGATGGAGGCACTCTAATTATAAGAATTTCGTGGTCTTTAAAATGTTTTGTCATTTTATTTAAAGTGGACCTTCCGATCAGACCAGGAAGTGGTGTACGATGAATCCGGTATCACAACTCAAAATGAACTAACTAAATTACTATTACACTAATTTATCCTCTCAGAGATTAAAAAAACTAAGTTTCAAATGCCTTCTTGTGTAGACAATCAACACTAGTGTTAATATCTGAATAAAATTGTAAAGAATTACATAATTATTGGATGCACCATCAAAATTTATGGGAATCATGAAGTATTGGTCCTGTTTCCAAGCGGTTCGAAAAAACGAAGAGGAGACCTACAGCTACTCACGATAATTCCAAACTGACAAGAACGACATTTTGTATGTGTAGGATGTTCTCCATAGGAACTATTTAGAATATATATATATACATGCTTAGAGAGAGAGAGTGAAAAGGGAAGGGACCAACAAGATGGGCCCAGCCAAGTCTGGCTGATTGAGAAAAGCTCAGCTTCATTGAAGAATGCTATTGTAGTTAACTATATAAAATCCCTTCAACTTCACAGCCTAGACAAACCGAACGATTGTTAGCGCTAACCATCACTATGCATAGCCTCAGTCGTTTACTGAAGAAGATTATCTAAATCAAATCAATATTAATATTATACAATCCCAGCCTGCATCGCAACCGCCGTGGCTTTATCCTAATTCGCTACAACTGCAAAAGGCTTCTCATACATTGCATCGGTTTGCAAATTGCCGTATGCAATACCAACTTACGGTATCTGTCGCAGCTCCCAAACTGAATCGGTAGAATAAAAGTATAATTTGACCAAGTTTGTTTCGGGCGCATGAGGTTCGGGCTGGTATAACGCAGTGATGCACGCATAGTCAACACCATGATTGTCTTTAGCTTGTTTTATTCTTTAGTCAAGTGAACGATATGGGGCCTCGATTTTTGATACTAGTGTAAATGATCATCTTTATAAATAATCATTTTTTGTACCACATGCTATAGAAATAAACCTTATATTCTGGCATATCGCGCGCACTCAACCACCACAGATGTATTATTATTATTGTTACCTTCCTAGTTATCAATATAATACACATTCATGATTTCTTTTGCTTGATCCAGATCAGCGAGGATGGCCTTCTGAGTTTTGGTCACCCGCCCTCCAATTACATCATGCCACTGGAGTCGAATCGGCTCCCATCAGTAGCCGCGTTCTTCAGCGACATCAACGTCACGGCCCTCGACGAGGGAAAAGTCTATTTTCGCGAGGAAACGAGAAACATCGAAGCACTGATCAGGTTCGAAGCCAGTATAACTATTAGGCCGCTTCGGCTGGCCATCTTGGCCTATTCGCAACAAAGCCCTCAAAGCTGACAAAACGGAATTTATTGAGTCTCATTAGGCAGAGCCACCTGAGAGCACGACGGGGCTCGAGAGTCTGACAGCTATCGATGGCCGTAAAGCCCTCTACGAGGTGTTAGCTAACATAGCTGAGAAATTGCGTGCGTCATTGTGGCTTGCTGAGCAGGTTTGACAATCTGGTGGCGCAATACTTCGACGAGGATGTGACGACGAAGTCGATGGTGGTCGCCACCTGGTTTCGGGTGTCGCCTAGCACCCGGCAGGAACGTCCAACTGGCCATAACCACCATGAAACGGACCGGCACGCACCAACGGAAAAGGCAAGTGCCCACTGAGGGCGGCCACTGTTTGTTCATTTGACAGTTTCACTGGTCATACAGGACAGGGATTGCGGCAGTCGCTGCTTGCGAAATTCTTGCGGAATGACGACAAGACATTCAGGGACGGAGTATTCATGCTTTGGCGATTGAATTGAGCTAAAAAGAACATGCCTGATGCGCAGAAGTATCTCTTATCCATGTACCGTATCGTGTACGCCAAGCAAAGGCTCTCTGGACCATTATGAGCCAATGAAAAAAAATCAGGGGCTAATTTTATTTAAGATTTTTAAATTTTTCTGTAACGAAGATATGATCAAATTGGTAAATACCGGCAAACGCAAAGCTACTCGTTTAAGCCGGAAGGTAACACAACGCCCGTCAGATAAACGACCAGCGTATTTATTTTTGTTAGCTTCTCCTGTTCCGTGCTTTTACAGAACACGTTCCAGCTGGCCATCGGCAGCAGTGAAGGTCGAAGCTATGCAGCTCTCTCGTACCCCGCAGGGGCTCTTGGTTGGGCTCAGAGCACGGCGTCTCCCACCGGCGTCAACTGGGCCCAGGCAGGCCTCAGCGATGGAAAAGGTTTGCGGTTACAGGGTGGGCACCAAAATTACTTCTTTCCATGGAACTCCTCCGAAGAGATATCCGACATCGAAATATGCTCTGCATTACAAATTTACGCTTCCCATTATTTTAATGACTAAGTATGCTCATATTTTAGGAAGCATTTGCGCTAATTTGTGAGACCCTCGTCGCTCGATTCGCGCTGTTTGTAGCTCGTCATGATGGCTGAAAAGTCATTTTTCGCTCCGCTGTACCCTACCTGGGAGTTCTTCTTTGCGTGCAGCTCCGTAGCAGGGACGCAAGGAGATGATGTTGAGTTATAGCTAATAAATATGTGTGTTTGGTTTTCAGGACAGAAAATCATTTTCAAGGAGTCTGGTGGACCTCGTATGCTCACTTTAGACAGGTGAGGCTTACAAACGCGTAAATTCGCACCTGTAAAATTCTACAAGATTTTGAAATTATTTTTCTGGTGCGTTCAGTTTTGACAGATTCCGCACGCGCATAAAGAGATTTAGTCTGCCACTGTACATATTCAATAGATTTTGCGCAGATTGTTTTGATACTTGCGCTTGAAATGTATGCCGTAATGGCAATATTTTGATGCAAGGCGCATTCTACGCGACTCTCGAAATTCTTTCGATCGGTCTCACTTGCTTTCGACTGATTTACTGATAAAATACTTTATTTGAACTGATTACAAGTCACAGTAATAGGAATGCCACACCTTGATATAATGTCAACATGCTTTTTTCTCTCTATTAGAAATGGACCGTGGGTTCTAGGAAAAATGTGTGCCTTGTGACCGAAAGAGACACGTCGATACACGTTTTACGCAGCAGTGCAAAATCAGTACCGTGGACGTTAACTCTTGGCACATAGTTAGCCTTGAAAATAGTTTAACAGAATCAAGGAGGCATTTTGTAATGCTTCTTTGTCGATTGGATATTGTCCAAATGGAGGCTGCCTATAGCACCGCGAGGACTTCGGCTACATTAACCACACAGTTCTTTCTGAGACTTATTTTCCCATTCTTAATGTCTTATAATATATGAAGAGGCCTACCTGAGAACGATATCCGGTGGGCAATATCTTGTTAGGTACAATTGTTCGAGATAGTACAGCAGTTTCTTTTTTATTTACTAAAAGCATTTGCTACATTATTATTGCAGGCGTTCGAATATCGGTGAGAAAGGAACATTCCTCTTTCGTTTAGGCCCGCTCCTCGAGTCTGCACCACCTCCACCATCATCAAGTACCTCCATTGGCGGGCGCACCACGTGCGATTTAAATGATGATCCTTGTCACCCACAAGCACAGTGTACGGTACGTAGTCCGCTTACTGTGCAACCTGCAATATTGACGAGTGTTGACACCTAAAAATCGATCTGTAAATTATAAAATAAATAAAAGCCAGCTTCTGCAAGGCGTCTACCATTGCTTCACGAAGCGTTCCCGCGAATTTTCGAAGGCGTGCGAAGGAGCAGCGTATTGAATTGAGGGCGCTTGGGTTTGCTGTAGTACGCGTTGTTCATTGTCTGTCATCCAATTATGTCATCTAGGACGTCGACGTTTCCGAAAGGTCTGTCAATGACGGAGTTCCGAGTGTTCGGAATGGCGGAGTTCGGGGTTTTTGCTGTGAGTGCGCGCGCGGTCAGGTTGGCGACGGTTATCTCTGTCTGGACGAAGGAGCTATTCCGGCGTATCGAATCATTGGACATATGGAAGGTCAGTTGACTTGAGATATCATCGGAAGGTGAAATCTGGTAGATTTCCCGTTAGTTTACATGTGCGTGAAAAATATTGCGACTTTATTCCATGACATTTTGCCGATCGATGGAAAAATCGAATGGAATTTCTATGCTAGCCTTCTATCAAATTAAATGAACGCTCAGGCATCTAAAAAATATGTTTATAAATAATATTAAAGCTGCTAGTAGTAGTAATTATAATAATTAGAATAAGTTTAGTGAAAGTAAAAAGCTAGCAGATCTACTCATCTAACGGTGAACTAAACAGGTGAACTCAACGGACAAGTGCTGGGATATACAGATATCTATGGATTCGCTAACGCATCATCTGGCACCACGTTTTTATCGTTGACTGTACAACAGCCGGACCTAGCCAACAATATACAGGTGCGTCGGAAGCAAATGAACATGCGACCCAACATTCGTAACAATGACCCTCGAATCTATCTCTACATAAGCGAGTTTCGTGATATAAAATCATAAATTTTGTTGTCGAATTTAAAACTTCCCCCACAAAAGCCACCTCTTTATGGTCACTCCGAAATATCCCCACAAGGTGATCGAAACTCACGGACATAATCGCACAACCGGACCGGCTGAGTTCATTTCACAATGAATCCACCAACGTCACGATCTTTAGAAACCCGCTTATTAGCATTTTGGCATGGGTTACACTCTTTAAGAATTCATGGGATGAATTGAGCATCATCTCCATAGCGGATAACAGCGCATCCATTCTATAACGCGTACATTTATTATCAGCCAATCACATTGCTGAGGCTAACGCAGCGAACTACTGGACCGTTGACGTGGACTGTTGAAGGCAGTTCTTCGCGCCCAGTAGATTGTAAGAATACGACTTGCCTGAAGGAGAAATGGGCTCTTTACCGGTGCGGAGTTCACGTTTATTTTGTAACGGTCAATTAAGCAAATGTGTTTTCGATTACTTTGTCTGCAGGCGCTGTTCGCTGCAAGCGGAGGAGTTCACTGGATGTTTGGGAGAACGCCGCACGGTATGTTGCGATGGGGTGAGGTACAATTCGACAAGGTCTAACGTGTTGGTGTCACTGAGAGACCGAAATTTGAATATTTGTAGGAATATTGCCAACGTTCAACCTCCGAGCGCGTCAACTGCGAACGACTCACTCTTCGAGCGATTCAGATTCCGAACATTTTTTGGTAAAATTCTCCCCCAAGTTTAGAATGAAGATTCGATCGTTGAGAAAACGATTAAAAATATCTCTCAAACTGACCTTCACGTTAAAGAAATTTAACCTTCGAATAATTTCTTGTGACGGATTGTGTTCCAAGTGTGAGAGTTGACTGTACTTTGGTATGGGAATAGAGACGGATCGTAGAGGAATTTCTCTGTTTTGTGATACTGTTAACATATTATGGATAGGTTCC
>MNPL01006625.1:11773-26954 GCA_002081605.1 Tropilaelaps mercedesae | reverse complement strand
ATTTACATCTGAGCTTCTGCTAAACTCATTTAAGATGCTTTCAAGAGAAACGCCGCCCTCCTTTCTGTGAGTAGGTAAACGTTTAGTTATTGTTCAACGAAGGGATCGACAATTCACTCATTCGTCCTAAATCCCTAACATGGCGTGACGCCAAAATGCGGCCGCCCAGTTAGTTTTCGATCGTTCCTTTTTAACTTTCATCAGCTTTGACTCCCTGTTTTTCCCTATTTTTTCGTCTAACCTCACGCCAGTAATACGTTCATACAGTACAAACGGGCCTATTAACCCTCATTCTCTCAAGAAACGGCGATCTTCATCTTTTTTTTTATATATCTTCTCGTTCTTACTTTCGTACGACGTCTTGACAAAGCTTTCTTTTTGGCGCGTGTATATATATATGTAAGCTTTTCCTTTATTATTTACAAACACATGAGTCGTATATCCGTACGACATAACATGCATGATTCAAATGCGTCGACAAAAATCCCCAACAAACAGCTAACACACTTGTGGTCGATATGTTCAACTCTTTTCGTGGGAAAAACTCACATCCAAAACGCTTGAAATGTATGCACTCTTGTCGAACACAACCACCGTTCTGGAACGTTTCTACTTACAGCTTGCCAAGCAAAAAAAAGCAAATCAAGTCCTCACTACTAACATAGTCTGTGTGCATCTGTGCTTGATTAGGCCTACTACAGCCGGAAGGTATCGCCGTGGACTCGTCATCGCGGAACCTTTTCTGGGTAGACTCGGAGCTCAAGAAGATTCAGGTGGCTTCCATTGACAACTTTGCACATACGTACACCCTCGTCGAGGAGGGCCTTGACAGTCCCCGGGGGATCGCCATCCACCCGCAACGAGGGTAGGTGACTCTTAATTTTCGTACACCGCTCGAACTCCGAATCATCCGATATCTCCCTTCGATAACAGCAACACGACAAGTGGAAGCTCGGATCTGGTCAAAAAGATTGTCTCTGGTACTGGAAAAGACAGAAGTGATTCTGCAACTAGGAAGGCGGAAAATAGATCCGTCATGAGCAATCACCCAAGCAACCGCGCTGTAATCCCAAAAAGGGAGGTAAAGTGCTTCGGATTGGCGCCAGACTGAGGAATAACCTTCAGTGCCTCCGTAAAATTCGGCTCAGAGAAGGTCGAATAAGTGGCCCAGAGTTTGCTAATGATAATGCTTCGAAGAAAAACAGTTGGAAAGGAAAGAAGCCACCGGTGTATTCATGCAGTTTGTGTTATATGCGCCACCAGATGGATGTCGGAGGCGGTTAAGCGAAAAAACAGAAATGTACAACGAAAGGTGTAACGAATGCTTTCGTTAAGAATTTGCCGAGCTAATAGAACTGCGGCAAACTGGGTTGCGACGGCCCTTCGCGAACAAAACCTTTGGGACATGCTGGCAAAAAAGCGAAGACAAGTACTCCAGAACAATGGAGCTGTAACACAAGGATGAAGACCAAATGCGAGAAGATGCAGTATTAGAAAGATGCAGGGGAAGTGGGCGGCTGATGAATACGTCTCAGGATGAACCGAAATCCTTACATCCGGCCTGCGTCAATGGTTCAACCGAAAGCCTGACGAGGGAACTCACAGACTAACGCAAATATGGAGCGGGCACGCACGTTTTAAACAGTACCGGTGTCGGATTCGTAATTACTTCGAAGAAAAAACCACTGAAGAGATTTCAATATCATGAGCACTGATTTATGTCTACCATGAACAGCCGTATTTTGTTGGGTGGCTAGTCGTAGTAGACTATATGAGATGATGCATTATCCGCGTTGTTTGCGGCTGTGTACCTGCGTTTCCTCCTCTTCGTCTGTTTGTTCTCCTTAAGGCTATCGTTAACCTCAGTTTACTGGTTCTGGCTCCTTAGGTGGGTCCTGCCGTCCTGCGTGAATTACAGACGCTCATTGCCACCGATGGGACGGGATGAGCGAATAGGAAAGAAATGAATCGGGGATGCTTTTAAATTGGCGGCGTTCATTTGCGATGCTTTGTTTTCAGCAAGGTGTACTTCAGTGACCGAAGTCTAACATACCCACGCATTGAGTCGATATCGATGGACGGGACTGACCGTACGGAGCTGATCCGCGGTGATTTGAAGGTGCCCAACATGCTTGCGGTGGACTCGGAGGTGTGTATGGATCCGGCACGTCGTCTGCAAAATGGGCTAACTATATATATATATATATATTTTGCTAAGAAAAATTCTCGTGCAGATAATCAGACTATTACGATGTAGCAGCTGTTCGCTATTTACGTCCCTATTGACGTCAATATGGGCTTTAGGAAGATATTCTTGAGCCAGCCGTCCTTGACATCGAAACCAGTAGAAAAATGTTTGAATACCCCATAAAAGAGTTTATGCTGTTCTCCTCTTTTTCGTATATAAACACCCGTAAACAGTTACAATCGACGTCAATCATAAGGTAACCAAACTGTCGTAGCGTCAGCTTCTCCACAAATAGAAACAGAGTGAAAGTCCATTCCTTTTTCATCACTCGCTATCCACTGAGTTCTCCCTCCGCGGTGTGTTCCCTGCTGGTTCTGGGGGGTTGCTCGTTCAGGCGGACGAGTTATGCTGGACAGACGCCGGACGAAAAACAATCGAATGCGTGTCGCTGGACCCCTCGCTGGCTCCGATTGTTGGCCATCGGCGAGTCGTTTACAGATCCGACGCCCTCCGCTCGAAGCTCTTCGGAATCGCCACGTATCGTAAGTAGAGACAAACGAAGTGAACTCAAGCGTGCCCACGACGCGAGGCGAAACCCTCTCGTACTGTTTATGTACGTATCAGGGGAGGTCTGAGCGTGCCTGGCTAGCTCTTCCGATACCGTGTAGTTGACTTAGTCGATGCTGGGGAAAATTTGCCCTTTCTCGTAATATGTTGGACGTAAACATAGGCGTCGGGAAGGCTTAACGGATAAAGCAACCTCAACCGTAACATGGGTAGGCTGAATACGTCTGTAGGAGTAGAAATGGTGCCTTGGGTGTCACAGACGCCTGTGAGGCCATAGCACCTCGGGTGATGGCGCAAGTTTAACTGGAAATGGTCAATTTTTATGATCCATTTTGGATTCATATTGTCTCATATGATGATAACGTTTTGAAAACTTCAAAGCCTTAATTGTCGTAATTCATTGTCTGTCGTTTCATGAAAGGACTAGCACCTCTCATTCTTGTTCGTAGGCTTCGACGTTTACAATCAATGCTGGCTGTGTATGGAGCAAGTTACGTACTAAGAGTATAAGGCTGAAATCGGTGTCCGACTTTTAAGAAGGTTGTTCGGTGCTGAGATACACGTACGAGACACTTCTAAGAGACCTAAGGCGATTTTGCGCTGGTAGTGATTAGCGAAAGCCGGATATAGCGTTCAAACGACTCATCTACCCGTTTCTTGCAAAACATAGTACTGAGATATCTTGGCAAAGGGAAAGTCGACCTTTCTAATAATCCCTCCCCCGGTTGGTACTTGCCCCGGAGGTCCACCTTTTGCCATGTGTACGCACGTTTTGCCTAGACGTTGTCCTAAACGCAAGCGACCGTCACCGGGCGAGAATCTTTTTTTGTCTTCCACCCACGCGCTCCAGGTCTTGCGAAACTCGTGCTTCGCATGGACCCTTCCGGTACTGCAGACAAGCAAACTTACGGATGCCCCCCTACATAGCAAGCTTCCTTTTTGGCAGAAGTTTTTCTTCCCGTTCACTGGGCATGTCCTACCCATATGCGCAAGCCCGTCGCGGAATGCATAGCTACCCAAGGCCTCTACTGGAGGCTAGCAGACGCATGACCCCCTTCTACGATTGGGTACCGTTGGCTCTAAGCTCCCGTCGCTCGCCAGAGTTGTAGTCTAGCCTACGAGAACATTCTGCGATGTCCGACCCACAGAAAACCGGATCTACTGGACAGATTGGGAGATACCTGTGGTGTATATGCTCGACAGGGCGAACAGCAGCGGCAGCGGTTTTCAGCCGGCCCGTTTTCTGCCGATGAGCGGTGGCAGTTCGAGACTCTATTCGCTGGCACTTGCGCCGAAACACTGTCCCAGAGGTAAGTTTTTTTTGTGTTGTTCTGGGCGTGCGTTCCTTGTAGCAACATGGCGACTGGCTCTTACCGTTTGAAGACACGCTTTTTGGTACACTCTACAAGATTGCATGTTTGACTCCGTGCAAGACTGGTGGCGTATAGACATATGTGTATATATTTAGTCGCGATATGCAACTTAGGCAAAAAAATTTATAGTAATAACTATAACAATAATGATAATAATAGATATCATCATTTTTGTATTAGTACGAATATTATTAGCACACCTTTAGCGTAAAATAAGAAAATATTGCAAGTGTTTATATTCTTCTTATATTTGTATCGACAATAATTATTACTGCTATTGTGACACCTTTTTTGCTTCGTCGCCGTACGATCACGTCACAAACGAAGAAACAGCTTGTCCATGTCTTCTTCTAGCAACAACCATGTCACTATTGTATCGAGTAATAACAATAATTCCCTCTTTCTCTGCACAGTTCGAACTCCGTGTGAAATTCGTCGTGGGGACTGCCCGTTCATGTGTCTTCCTACCGACTCCTACGGACGCAGTTGCGTTTGTCCTGACTCCGTACGAATGGTACAGGCCATCAAACTAGATAGCTCTTCATCAAACTCGTTCATTCATCCCACCGATCGGCCAACAAAGTCCTTAATAGCCATAGGGAGCCTCATGTGAAAAAGACCTTAATCTGAAATTTTCGTGGTGCATCCCTCTATCTCTGATAATATGGGGTTTGTCGGCCGTGAGCTGTGTGTTTCAACTTAGTTGACATCCCCTAGGTACTTTATTCAACTTCGTCTCTAGAGATGAAATTATACCAGGGCAGGAGCACTCATAAACGCACAGACGCACGTACCGTGGCATCGTGCTCGGTGGCTTGGTGCATTCGTATGCACCTTGCGACCGCAGGAGACACGTAGGTGCACGGGTTCGATCCCCGCCGGTGCACATTTACGGAATCCATGTTACGAAATAATGCAAAAAGCGCTACCATGAACGTTAAATGTTGGCTGACGGTCAGTTCTAAAAAATATTAGATATTTTAGTAGAGTTTACGCCCTCTCCTCGGCGTGAAACCCTGTCTGAGCCATATCGTTTACTGCATTTCACTGATCGACGAATTTAAATTTCCTGCCAAACAGTTGTATGGCCGATAATCAATGTTCCGCGTGCGGTTCCACTAACGTGTGGCCATTAGAATTTGGTAGAGTACTCTTTGGTGTTGGACGAAAACTACAAGCGAACGCAGTGCAGCCCACTAACGTGTTTTAACGCTGTTGTGTGTGTTTTATTTGCTTCTACACGTGTTCGTGGAACTTAAGGCTGGTCACTGCCCTCCACCTCAGCCGCTCGCTATTCCTACGCAGTTCTCGACGACGCCGCTCTACCAAATCGACGCCATGCTTTAGCCCGTAGATCGCCTAGTTCAGCAGACACACGATCACGCAACTAACCTTAACGGATAATTTAAATTATTATTATTATTGTTATTATTATTATTGAACTATGACTTAAAACTTATTGTTACTAAATTCCAGTGAAAACTGCCGTTTAATTCGTATCATTTTACGTCACCAACCAGCCCATCTGCTTGCCAACCTATCGCCTGAAAACGGCTCGCCGTGTAGATATCGCCATAGAGAGCATTACACTAGAGAGATATGGCATATTTTTTCGGTTTTCATCTAACCCGTTGAAGGGGGCCTTTCTGACTTGAGAACAACGCAAACCCCCCCCCTGCAAGATGGTGCGGTCTGCCATCAACGTCAACGAGTATACGCCGTGAAGCCATATCACATATTTCACTGCCAGCACCTTATCCATATGTACATTGCGTGCCCGCGACACCAAAGAACTCTACACTTGTACTCGACTCGAGTATGCATGCGTATATCCTACTCTGTGACTATTGGATGAATAAACTAAGCCATCTGTTTTGGCATTTGTATGACCGCTATCGTTATTTCCCTTCATTCACGATCGGGTCAAGGAATCCTACGGGTCAGCCTATCACAGATAATGGCTATTAGTACGTTGAAGAGAACGCTGTCATACTGTCACGATGGATAGGGGGTGACGTTCGATTTCGATCAGATCAGGCATAAATGTACGTATCACTGACAGGTAGAAGGTAGGCCACGACAATATGGCCAAAAATATGCCTCTCGCTAAAAATATGATCTCGGAGCTTTCCAGCCCAAAAACAGCCAGCTTTTCCCTCCGCTTGCCGTATACGTTAGACGTTCGAGACACGATAGCGTTTTGCATGACACGTTTCGGCTGAATTCGTCCTTGCGTCGATCAGGCCTTTTTCACCGTGGTTCTCAGGACGCCAGGCATCAGCTGTGTTAGCTGTCATCTCAACGTCTCTATGGGAGCAGGCGACGCTTTTTTCTTAGAGAAAAGCTGTCCAGAAGACGGCGAGCTGTCTTCCTTTCGACATTCACGCTAGCTTACGCGTCCGAAAAATCTGCGTACGTGTCTCCTCGGTACTAGTTAGCCAGCACTGTCCATGAGAGCTTACCTGCCTGGTGCTCCAGCCTTGACCCCTGAGGAACTCCGTTTGTCGTTAAAGCGTCGCCACTAAGCGACACCGAAGATGAATTTCTGTCGCCTTCGGATCCAAACGGCTGGAAACGTTAACCGATGGATCTGAGCCCCGATAATATATCGATCCAGTGGACAGACGCCTTTGTCGGATGAAGATGCGTTCTCAACTCGAGTTAGCGGAATTGATGGGCAGTTTTCGGCAGCACACCGAAGTTGAGGTGATCCAGCAGCCGCGATGCCGGCTCGACCCTTAAAGGTCTGCAAGTCGAAAAGTGACCTAGGACACCGAAGGTGACGGGCGTCCTTCCAGAAGACGAACTCCAACTGCGGCTGACGCAAGGAATGCCGGTCTCATACGCCCTTCCCTTATTTCGCCAGGCCGTCCTCCTGCAAACGGACGTCAAAGACAAAGCACGTGGAAAACCATTCAGCAGGGAAAGTTTGAAGAGGTTTGACAGGTTCCCTCTAGCTGGCGTCTGTGCCACGGAGGCGATGTCATGAGCGATGACCGACGTTTCAGCTAAGACGAGGCCAGAACTTCGGCACAGTTTTTCGAATATGGCTGAACGGCGTGGAAACGCGGTGGGCATGCCCTACCTGTTCTTGGCAAAGTATGAACGAAGAAGATGGAAAAAAGCAGACGGTTCAGAAGGATGCATCAATGCAGAGCCTTTGCAGGACCGATAGGGCGGCCCGGCTGGACCGTCCACGAAGGGCGGAGCCCCTTCAAGGGGATGCTAACAGGCGTCCTCGAAGGGAAAAAGCGACAGAAGGAAAGAAACAGAGACCTACCAATAGATGTGCCGCTGTCGGCCCTTCTTGGCCTGTTTCTCGAAAGGTAAGGCTACAAAGGTTGTTATCGGACAACCAAAGGGCGACTGGCGGCTGGCGAGTGTGACGCCATTGCTTTACGGTTTGTGTGAGCCCAACGGTAGGCACTTGGGAGCGTCCTGAAGAAAAAAACGGGAGTTGTGCCTGAGGCGGGAGGCAGACGCTCGTCTCCCGGAGCAGGTCCATCTTTCTGCACATTTTCTGTCTTTGTTGAACGAAAACATTTCCTTCTCAGTTCCCACGCGGACACAGACTGACACAGCTGCGGTCACGCAAAGGCGGCAAGCCCACCCCGCAACGACGCGCCATTTGGGGGCGCGTCCTATCATATCTTTCCCTGACAAAGCAGAAGCTGCTGTGAACCAATTCCCTTTTCTTGGTAGCTGCACTGCATTTATGTATGATATCTCGTTATTTCCTCTAAGTCGTAGATACATCGACGTGCATTAGAGCTGAATTCGCATTAGTTTGGACGGCAAGGATGTAAAACATGCCTGCGTGCAGCTGGAAAATACTCAACATGAGCAGTTTTCACGTATCGCTTTGGCCAAATAGCGGCGATAGTCGCCGTAGCCGGAGTTCGTACACAAACCTCGTATACAAACAGGACACGCGTGCAAAAGCGGTTCGCGCTTACGCGATCTGGGCGTTCTGATTTCAGAACGAATGCTATAAGGACCTGCCGGTCTTGGCGGTATATCGAAAGCAGGCCCTTTTCGATCAAGCCTACGTATGCCTCGGTGAAGTCTCGCAAACTGCCGATATTGTTCAACAAGTCGTTACAGAGTCTTTTTCCAGCAGTTAAAATGTCACTGGCAGTTTAGCGCCGAGGAACTCGGCACGTTCACTCTTCACCGGTAATCCCCGTTGACAGCCACTGTATTCGCTTCCGTTCTACACCAGCCAGAAACGGCGTCTGGCGGGAGGGGTGCCTACATCAGTAGCTTGAACGGCGGGAAACGTATCTTTACGCCGTAGCGCTATACTGTGCTTTCACCGTGATCCTCAACCGCAAAAGAGAGGACCGAACGCCCTCATCACAATACGGGTTATTTGTTTTCATTGGCTTCGTCTCCACATGTCTGTCGGCGGTTTGGCATGAACGGGGGCTCGGCCGAAGGGACGCTGAAGACGGAGGCGGGCTCCACTGAAGTGCTCGGCGCGCCCAATGGGGCAAGCGAACACGGCTTGATGCTGGGCAAGCGTAGCGACGCGTGGAAGGGTGGCGTTTATAGCCAGAAAACAGAAGCAACGGTCACCGAAGAGCGGACCTGCTTTGGTTCCGAAAGTACGTGGATTTGGCGGCGTGCGCTGCCGACGTGTCGAAGGCGGTAAACTGGAAGGCGGAAGAGACTTTGCGGAAGAAAAAGTTGAAAGAAAATTTTTTTCTTCTACCGCCTAGTAATAATCACTGAAATTTGCAGATGGCGCGAGGTTCGCTGTATAATAAAGATAATTTCGCCTACGTTACTGCGTCGGCAGTTGGGTATTTTATTGAAGGCACGAAGTGTTCACGAAATGTTCACGAAGTGATAGCCATAAAACGTCCCTTTTTGCTATGAACAATAAACGATTCTCGTGGTCAGATGTCATCCACTCATGAAGTTTATTAGCGGAATTGCAGTTTCACGGTGCCTTATCAAAAAAAAAATTCTCGAAGTTCGCGCATGGATGGGAAGATCTTGCACCGAAGAACGTTTCACCTGCATGGCTATCTTCTTACAGCGGCTATCAGGAAACGCCTTTAACAAAATGAAACCAGTATGATATTGAATGGTGTGATAAACAGAAATGGTTCTAGCACAGAACTTCGGAGTATTTCAATTTGAATCGCTTCTTACCTAGATTTTACAGTGTCGACATCTGGTTTCGATAGCTTTTCCCCTTAGTTTCATGAATTTAGCGACAGTACCGTCGTTATGCTTGGGCTGTCGTAGGACTCGCTTTGTTTTTTATTTCAGGCACACGTGAACTTATGTCTGCTGGCGTCATATCTGTTTTCAACTCCATAGCCTACTACGCAAACCCATCAGCTGACAGAAGGTCGCCGTTGCGGGCAACGTGTTTTGTGCCTGCGTCGCTGACGAGGACCTGCTCGGTCCCTTGAGTCTACGCGTTAAATAACTGTAGAAGGCCAAAGGTTTTCGGCGAACAATCGACTCATCGCCTAGCGAGCGAAACGCGACCTTTTTGTGGGACTTTGTTCCACTCAACCAGGCAGACCATGAAAACGGCTCTGGGATTTTGGCCCCCAAGTCAGCTACTTTCTCGCGTCCACGACTCAATCGTAGTCATCTGCGACACGAAATAGGACGATGTACCTAGGCGGGTGCGTGCGTACGGGAACAAACCTTCCTGGTGGTATTGCGACAATTAACGAGAAGCCGTCTAGAAGATAAATGCTGGCTACTCCTTTGAAAAAACGAATCTTCCTGTTGCGGGAAGTTTATTTATGAGACGAGGGCCAAGGTAGGTCTGAGAGAAGTAGGCTGATACCCAAGTAACTGTCTAGGCTGAAATCTCGCAGAGCGATGCGAGGTGAAAATCGAGAAATGAACAGGTCAGGTGACGGTAGCTCTCGAATAATCGATGCGGACAAAGCCAGACATTCGGCGCAAGATTTGGAACGCGAACTTCTGCGTGCAAATCAACTATTTCTTGCGTAGGAAAAACGTACCACATGAGAAGACCGCGCACAGCGGCAATTCTAATACATTCAATGTTGTACCCACTATATTAACGTGTGTATTCACGCTTTTCGGACCCTAAATCCGAAAAGCCCCATCTCTCGTCATAAATGCAAGAATGCCCCACGAGAACATCGAGCGTTGATTTCCCCACCGACTTTTAATCATTAGCCCATCTTCCACCACTCGGGTTAGTGTCACTTACGTGCGCCGAAAGCGTCTCTGGGCCGTATAGTGTAGTCAACGACCTCGAAAATAATCGTAACAGCGTCCGACGATGGGTGGGTAACCCATTTTGAACTCGAATTGTGTCGCTTCACTGCTTCAGAGCGTCCCAGCTGAACAACGGAAGGCGTATCCCCGACCTACGTCCAGGCACCGCTTAGCCTTAGCCTGCCTTGCTTTGTCCGCCGCCCACGCCGATAAGGAATTCTCAAGGTCAAGAGGTTTTGTCTCGGAGGTTTATTTTTTTTGGGGTTATTTCATGCTCTTCAAACGAAGGCCCTCAGTGACGCTGACCTCGTTGGGAAATAGCGAATGCATTTTGGCAAACGCTGACTGCAGGCATGAACTTTGCCGAAGGCTGCCGCCACTCGACAAAGTGCTCTGTCTATCAGAGGAGCAGGGGCGGCTGCACCGGGGAGGTGGCATAGGACAAACAGCCAGAAAGGAGATATAAGCCGGACAGGTCGGTCTAAACGTATTACCGATCTGAAGAAGAACGAGGGCCATTTCATACGTCTCCTGTTGCCACATCGTTCGAGGCTATCGAGCCGCCGACGTCCGGGTAGCGGCGCAAACCAGGCTCAATAACACCGCACTTGGATCACGGTTGGAAAGCCAACGAGATAACTATAAAGGTGATATCTGAGGTAGAAAGCGAGAGAGGAGACTGAGAGAAAGCGACAGACGTGTGTGTGTGTGTGTGTGTGTTTCACAATTTCACACGTCAATGCTGAACAATTCTTCCTGATGGTGGATTGCCCGTTTGAATTTCACGTTTTTTAGCGCGCAAAGCGTTTCCCTGACATGAGGTAGCCATCAAAGAAGAACCTGCTCACTGTGGTGAATTTGCATGATTCGTTTATCTTCTTTTGCTGTGCGTATCAATGACGTGAGAATAGTTAGTTTTTGTTCGCTAGTGCCTGACTATATTTTGTCATTTAGTTAGCGATTACTTCAGCAGCGGTCTGGTCCTTACGTGACAGCGACGTCCACAGGAGGGTGATTGCGACACAAAATAAAGAGGACAGCTCAGTGATTTCGTCGGCCTCGCGCACAACAGATATCGCAAGGGAGAATCTTCCCTGTAAGATCCTCGCTAGGCCAAAGGGGTTCTTCTTGGTCTCGTCAGAATTGATTTGTGGTCAGTCGTGACTCATGCAGGCCTCTCTGGGACAGAGTTAGTTAGGCTGTCAAAGCCTGGTGGCCTCGTGGGCGGACAGCGGGGGCATATTTCAGCATGTTCGTGCCCCCAGCAATCGCTGGGGGCTCAGGGACCTCCCTTTGTCGGGTCCTGAGGGGGCGTGATGGGGGTCCTGGAAGGTGGTTACGTACGTTCGACCAGCCTTGAGTCTCTGCGACGGATGATAACGACGGGGCACTCGTCGGCCAATACTCACGTCATTGGTTCTGAGAAAAGAAAGCGAAGAGGTCCTACGGTGGCTTCGGTGGGTTTTGAGGGTCCTGGATGGGTAGCTACTAGGGTGGACCTGCGTCCTACTGAGGGTCCCCTGCGGTTCAACCTCCTCAAAAAGACGTTCGAAGACGACAAAAAGACGCCGGACTCTGGGGGACCTCAACCGCCTTACTGCTGTTGGATACCCGATCGAAGCTGTGGCATACATTACAGCAACCCCCGGGAACCGGGGGCAAGCTGCGTCGCGTCAAAGATAGATCGCCTGAAAAGAGAAAGCCTCAGCGGTGAACGGCGCCAGGCGAGCTAGGCTGGAGCCGAGCGGGAGAGGCTGGGGAGGACGAGAAAAACGAAGAAGCCGTGGCGTCGGTCATAAGAAGAATCGCGACCAGTACGAGAGATTAAGCTTGGCTATCGATCAAAGGCTTAGTTTTGTCGGTTCTGTGTATGACAGACGCCACGCCCTGCCCATACGGTGCCGCGGAGGGCGGCGCGCTCCCGAAGCGCTTGGTGGACGCGTTCGGCCACCAGACGGCATTTGGACATCGTTCGCTGGACGATTGTTCGCTGGAGAAAAGACGACACCATAATGCCCGGATTCGAACTGAAACTCGGACTGTTGTAGAATCCATGGTAATTACTTGGCCTCCCCGCCCATAACCTTGTCACGTCCTGTTCAAACGGGCGCTCATACAGCTATCGATTGTCCTGGCCTAGTCCACTGAATGCAGGCGACCAGACCTGAAGGGAAGGCGGGGCATACACATAAAAATTGCGAACAAACTTAACGCCAACACCTGTAGAATGCTTCCGAGTCAAGAGATAACTGTTTAGCCCTACATTTGGCGTACCGTTCGTGCGTCCTGCTCGGCGTACTAAAGGCCATGCAAAATTGCTAGAATGGACATTTTATCAAGACATTATCCGGAGGTCAAGAATTGCGTGCGGAACGCTCTTTCTGATATTTGGCACTTGAAGTGTCCGGCACGACTCCTTTGTCATATGATGTACCACGTACGCCAAATAAGACACCACGGCTTCCTGAATCCAGGTCGTCATTTTCTCGGAAAGAGCTCAGTATCAAGTACTTCCGCGAGACCCGCGCGTTGGTAAATGCCTATGGCGATGTCCAGCCAGCTGCAATTGAGCAGAGCCATTATTTGTCCATGGCGTCGACCGAGTTCCCCGAACCGAACGGCCAAACGTGGGTTTACCGTGCGTCCCGCTGCGAATAGCCCCCAAGAGGGCGCTACTCGGAGGGATACCTACCGTTTGGTCCTGAATGCCTGCGGGGGTTGGTATCTGAGGGCGGCGAGAGGATGACTCTGTTTTGAAATCGGCCCAGGGGGAGTACTCATCTTGGGCGCTTTTCCCTGCTCCGCTCGGCCAGGCTCTTTATCGGGTTTCTTCAGAAGACAAATCCCAATTCGATATCCGTTTGGCCTAAAACAGAATTATGTGGAGTCCGTCCTTCGACAGCGACGATCTTCGGTATCAGGGTTTCGATGCCAGCATGATTTGGGTGGCGGGGGCGGTAAGGGGCGTGATTTCCATGGCTCATATCGTTGGATGTTGCAAGAAGGAGCTGCGGGGACGTCGGCCAGGAGCTCTATGTCAGGTTTGGAGTCGCGTTGCTTTTGCGCCAGTTGGTAGATGGAAGAAGCGGTAATCATCCTAATAAAGCTTGAAAATGAACCGCGTAGGTTCATCGTCGTATACAGCTATTCAATTGACGTGCTGATTCTGATGAAGATCAGGGCGTGTAGTGGGCAGTGAACTATCAGTATAAATGGGATATCCATGAGAGCTTTTAGCCCTAAGGAAAAGCCAGTTTGATCCAAGGCTAGAGCTAGAGAGTGGACTACGAAGCCTAATCGGCTTTTCGCTTAGAGGATTTCCGTCGATTTCCGTACACATGACATTCCCCATGTATTGCACCGATATGCAAGAAAAACAGGTAGAAAATATAGGCAGATTTTTCTGTACCAAATGTACCAAATTTTCGATAAAATTAGTAGGTGATTCGCTTTTATAAACTAACCGACTTTTTGACCCTCTGTTTGACGGTCTTATCTGAACTTATAGCCTCTCGTAGCAGCCTAAGATCCAAAGTTAACTCTATAGAAATGACTAGTAATTTTACGGGACTTTTTGCGCCAATAAAATGAATGAATGAGTTACAGTTGCATCGGTTAACTTAAAACACCTGTTATACAATCCCAGACGCATATCGACGCTCACTCGAACTTCGTTATTACGCGGATCGATATTGTGTGCCGAGCGGTACAATCCGAACATTGAGAATTTTAAGGTATTTTTTCAGAAAAACGATTTTAGCCGATGGCTGGGTCACGACAAGGCCACATTGCCTACGATGCCGTGACGAACGGCAGGACCCCACGACGGATCACCACAGGCCCGTAAGAGTTCCTTCTTACGATTGATTATACGTTGAGAGAAGAAAATGCCAAACGGTGAGCAAGATTTATTCGTACGCACGAATACCCCAAGCTTTTCACTCTTTCAAATTTCAGCTTGTATCACCCCCAGAGTCGCTCGAGGCGGCATGACGCAGGCGTACAATAACTGCACGAGAGGGACCTGCGCCTCAATGACAGGTTTCCGAATTCATATATCCAGCCCGTGTGGCATCGCCATCGCTCATTGCTCCATATGAGCGATTGTGGTGGCCATAAACGACCTTTGCGGACGGGTAATAAAATCCTAGCCCACCTGTCCTACGCATGTGGGTGACATGTCTTCCCTAAGGTCAGGCGCAGTCTGATAGGCAATGCTCTGAGCACGGCGAATAAAGATTTCTAAAGAGCCATTGTAGCAAAGCTCCGCGCCAAGGCGGACGGCTCAGAAACGGAGTCGTCCGAAGCCGATGAGAGACGAAAGGTTCGAAGCTTTGAAAAAGCTTTTAAAGTACAGACGCAATCGAGGACGATGGAGGAGTGGCTTTTGGGCTCGTCTGTAGCTAGATTTACATATGTCATTTCCGGATGAATGCGGCGTTCCCTTCGGCCGAGCTTTGTCCCTGATCAGGGTAACGTCTGCTCTCGGCGCGGATGACGCCGGCAGCCGCTGCGAGGGGTATGCGCACGTACGCGTCGGATACTCGTTGAGATGATGCTGAATAGAGCTGCATGTTTTACTGTACAACTGCAACCAGCCAAATGGCAGTTAATGGAAGGGTTGCCAGTTGTACAATTTGCAGAGGGGAATAGCACAATTTGATGGTAGCGAACGTCGAGTGAACGACGATGATTTCTAGACTTCTGCATTATTTACTTAGCACTAGCACCAAGAAGAGTAACCTGCCTGGTCGCCGCCCTAAAGTCCCTCTAACCTTGATCTAACGTGATATCTGGTCTCGTTGAAAGGCTACGTACGCAAGACCTCGGAAAC
>MNPL01006625.1:0-10000 GCA_002081605.1 Tropilaelaps mercedesae | reverse complement strand
GTTAGGGCACCAGTTCGAGCAGAGATTGTCCAGGCCGATTACTTGTATATTTTACATTCCATCGATTAAAAATGAATCACTTGTGAATTAGCACACCAGCCGTCTCACGAAGGTTGAAGCGTATGGCATCGTTGTACTCAACGGTTGACCTCTTTTAGCTGCTTTAGTTGCGGTATTTACTTCAATTTCTCAATTAATTTCTCGATCCAAGCATGGCGAATATGCGGCAGCATATTCTCCCTGAGGTATTCGCATATCTTTTGACAGGATTCGAATAGGTTTCCACACCTCCTTCACAAGAAAGACACAGCGTTCCTAAACCTGCTAGCCGATGTTACGGCGGACCTAACCGAATACTGCCAATAAAGCCAAAAGGAGCTTGTCGACGTGCAAGACCTCACACGTCTCAGCGTCTTCCAGACTCGGAAGAGGTGCCCACCAGTCACTTCCGCACCAAACAAACAGATTGGGTCCATACTAATAAAAAAAATACGGGAGGACAAGCACGTGCGCGTAGAAAACTGGCACGGTCCTTATTGTCAAGGTCACATCTGACGGCACACGTTCGAACCTCATTCCATAGACAAAGATAATAACACCGCTGAAAGAATCTGTTTGTCCGTCAACCTGAAGCAGGCCCACTCTATTCCATAGACGCCACGCCTTATTCGACCCCTCTGGCCACATCTGCCATAGCTGAGGACTATGCTGAAAAACCACTGCCACTGAAGAAATCCGCCACAACCACCCAATTTCGCCTGCTATAAACAGTTACCATGCAAATACATAGATAGAACCCAGTGTACCCGTGACCTGTTTCGATGCAAACGTATGCGAAGACGACTGCCGCCCTAGCCCGGCAGACCATGCAAATACCAATAATAAAACGTAGAAAAAATCGGCGAACGCCAACGAGGACCGACCGGTGGAAATCGTTTTTCGAACTATTTCCTCATACAGCTCGAATGTATCGAGCTGGCGTTCGGAATTGCTTGTTCCCGTGTCCGGTCGCTTGGTGGCCGTGGTTGACGCGCCGCATACGTGAGGACTGTGGTGAACCGGTGAGCGCGACGACCGCAAACTAGACGCCGGGTGATGGTTGATTCAGGCATGGACAACGTCGAAGTGTAGACAACGGCGCACGGGGACGAGCTTAGGGAAAAGATACTACTACCCGAAATTAGAAATCGCCTACGCGTCCGGAGACTGGTCGTGAGATGCGGGGTCGTACACGAGTTGAAGTAGGCCTTTTTCATCGCGGGCTCCCAGGTTCAAGCCCCAGCAGAAACACAACGGGTCATTCAGCTTTATTGGGTTTTTAATACTCACACGTAGTTCGTTGGCTTCTGATTTAAGGGAATAGATGTTTAGTATCGTTTAACACTTGCCTAAACCTTGATCGCGCTCAGATTCTATTATCGGTTTACTGTTTAGCTTCCCCGCATCCCCCAGGCCTTCTACAGTCCAACCTGACACGCCTAAACGCGCGCATACAATTTGCATCCACACATAGAATCTCACCAAAAGCTTTGGTTCATTATTTGATATTTCGAGAAGTGCCTGTTGCGTCTGTGCGGGAGCGGCTGCGGGGAAGGGCTGACCCTCAACGGTGGCTCAGCAAAAATGCAGGACAGATGGATCCGGGGAAAGCCTAATTGTCGATAGTGCCATCTCCCAGCAGAATGATTACTTTGATTTATGGCTAGGGCATGCACCCGCGGCTGGCGTAAATGTGCCAACCCCCAGTCCCCTTTGACACCAAGCCTGGAGGTGCGAAGACTAAAGGATCCGTGACTCCCATCGCGGATTCGAGCGATGAAGCCGTATCAGAATGGCACACGCATTTGGTTTCACCGCCGAAACCGTCTGAGTGTGAACAGATGTGAACATGTACACGAATGTGTGTGTAAATCGTTGCCACAAATACCGCCCGTCCTCTACAAAATAGGCGAAGCAGTCCAAAGCAACTCACGCGTAAAACAATTATCAAAGATAGGCACGACTCTTTCACTGAGACCCCGTCGATTGCCCCAACGGACGAGGACATGCTCTTTGAAATAAAAGACAACGCCCGGAACCCCCTGACAACAACATAACTCAAACATTAACTACTGCATACGTCATGAAGTTCGATGCATCACACTATTAACTATGTTTATTTCAACTCCTCACAAATAGTCTAGGAAAGGCTGATGCATCGTAAGTCTGTTTGTATCGGCCGACCAAACGGAGCCCGCCAGACTCTCAGGGTCAGTCGTGCCGGGTGATAAAGTGCCCAAAATAGTTCATTGGCCGTGTCTGTTTTTTCGTCGGCACATGGATGAGAAATACTGGACTATTTATAACAATATATTAGTACAAATTACGCCAGCTAGCTGGGGGTGTGAGAGGTACTACGAATAGGACGTCGTATGGGTGAAAGGAGAAACACATGAACAAAATGTAGATTTCATAGTTCTGACGCGAATAAAAATATGGACGCACTTTATTCTACTTCTGTTCCCGGTGCTCGGTCACTATTGGCCAACAAAACATATTCGTTGTTTAGATCGGTTTGCAATGAATCAACTAGTCACATCCGGTCAGCTGGCAATACCCAAGTCAGGTGATACAGATGCTAGACGTGGCCATTTTTCCACGTCTTCTCAAAAATTCAATTGCAAATTTATATGCGCCGATATACATCAAGACCGCTCTATTCACAGAGCATACCATAAACATGAAGCGCGCGAAATTACGAATTAGAACTTCGTTGGAAATTACTCCTAAAAAAATCGAATGGATGAATTACACCATGGTCTTACGCATGAACGCATTCGAATAGGAACTGCGGCGGCTGCCCTTACGCAAGCGTTTCATCAAGTTAGGGTTTCTATCGCGCGATGGAACCACGACGTCGAGTTTATGTTACGCGCGGCCAGAATGTGCTCCTGAGAGCCGACAGGACCTTCGGTCTTGGCCTGGCTCAAATCGACCTTTGCTAGCCCAATGGAAATCAACTCATTGGCTATTCGGCCCCGCGGTCCTCCTACACGTCGGATTCTGTGCACGTTCCACTCGCGCGTCTTCCTGCAGCTCCGAAGAAAGCGACAGGCATCTGGAAGCGGTTCAATCACAGGCGGGAAGACTAAAATTTCAGCTCTGACTCATAGAACAGTCGGAAAGAAGCCCACGCATTGACATTACTGGGTACGCGATTTTTTGCTGGGCGAAAAGCGCTCGCTGTTGTGGAATAATAGCTTAGCCGGCATTTTTGAAATGCGTACAGGCTTCATGTTATGGATAATGGCATATATAT
This sequence comes from Tropilaelaps mercedesae, assembly GCA_002081605.1. Taxonomy (NCBI): domain Eukaryota; kingdom Metazoa; phylum Arthropoda; class Arachnida; order Mesostigmata; family Laelapidae; genus Tropilaelaps; species Tropilaelaps mercedesae. Next base: position 6,702 of record MNPL01006625.1, on the reverse strand, counting down.
CGTTCAAAGATAGGGATTACGAAAACTAATCATATTACGAGTCATTATAACAATAGTAGAGCGAACACCTACGGGGTGGCAAAACATTCAATTGCCTAAATGAAAATATACAAAGTTAAATGATCGAAAAGTGAAAATGAACCTAAGCAGTGATTAGATATGTCCGGCTCCCGTACATGCACTTACGCCCAATACTGGTAAGAACTTTCTATGCTATATATATATATATATATATATATATATATGAGAGAAAATGAACTGCTTAGACCTCATAGGGTTTATAGATGCAACGACCTATAATATGTTCCAAGTTGTCTTTTGCAATAGCCGTATAAGGCATAGAATTTGCGCTGTTGAGGACGCGACCTTGATCTTGAGCGAATCCTGTCGTGTCGGTTCAATTCGTTCATCCGCGCCTGCGTCCTTTGCGGCATCTGTTGTCAACCTATTGTAGCAGGTAGATTCATCCAGTACTGTAGTGTAATCCAATTCATGGAATTTTCTCGCCCAGACCATTGGGATCCCCGGAGCCCGACTGAGTTCGCACGTAAGGTACTCCAAGGTGGCACTGGCGACTGCAGAAAACAGGAGAACGCTGTTCTACGATTTGGACCGCCTTATAAGGCGCGGGCTATCAAAAACGCTACGAATATTTCCAAAAAACGCAGACCAAGGTACGTGCGCACACAGCGCAAGAGAGAGAGAGCATTAATTCGAAACTGTAGCAAGTTTGTTTCTGCGCGCCAATCTGCCCGGCTGAATCTGCAATCGTTCCGGGTCGTTTGCCTCTGTTACAGGTCAGGGGCTTCCAACGTTTCCGAGCAGACGAGGGCTGCGTTTTTCCGGCTATCGCTGCTAAGGCTGGCGGATGCTGTTGCGCCATAGCTGGAATTACGCCCTAGACCTCCTTTTTACCTCAGACTATTTAAAGCTGTCTTACGCTTTTGCTAACACGGAAGCCGGATCCGCCTCTGGATGAGGGCGACGCGGTGACAACGCCGTGACGCACTGGCCTGAAATGAGTTGTTCTCCGTTTCGTCTGACACAGGCTAATGCTTCCGAGCAGCACCATATAGTCGACGAAGGCGGAAAAATAGCCTGCGACAGTCAAATGATTACATTTACGTCCAGTCTGGAATAACGTGTTTGTATTAGACCTTTAGTCGGTAACAACCGTACGTTTTCTAAAGGACAGGTCAGCAAACATTGACTCGAGGAAATGACGAACGTAAATTGCCCTCCAACGTCACCCAGCTGACATTGTTTAGATTGTAACCGCCTCGTATCTAGCAACTACAGTTCGTTCCACTGAATCATACACGTGGAATCAGTACCACACACGTGCCACACACAAAGGCCATTTCCCACAGCCCGAACTCAGTTTTGGTGAGAGAGATCCATTCACCGAAACCAGCTTCTCGGCGCTCGTGTCCAAAGCCCTTCATCCACGAACAGACGCCGCCAGCGCGCGAAGAACTTCTTCATGGCTGCTCTGAATGTATGCGTTTGTTGCTGTTGTTGTCGCTGTTGTTCAACCCTGGCGAAGTCGTTCTTATCGCTATATATTAGGGGAGCAATGTTACTCGTGAGGGAACAGCCCTGCCGATGGTCTCTATTCAACACATGAGAGGCACGCGAACCGGACGAACCGCGGTGGCCCTCAATTGGGGACTCTGTTGCGCCGGATGCGATTATTTGGACCATCTGGCGGCTATCAAAACATCGCCTTCGGAAGCTATTGCATTGCCGGGTTCAAGTAAGGCCCATCTCGGCCTGTTTGTGCGGCTGTGGTCTTCTGCGGCGAAAGCGGTTTGCTCGTTTGCTTCTGGCACGAATTGTCTCTACCAGAAGTGTTGAAAGTACAGGCAGAAACCCAAACCACGAGGGGACTTCGGGGTTTGGGGGGTGGGTGTTTAGGTAGAGGTTCGTTTCGACTAGCCGAAAACGTCTGGTTTAGATGGAAAAGTTTCCCTCGGCCGTGTGCAGACTCGTGCGTCTTTGGCCATCGCATTCCGTTGCCGGCCCCGCGCAATAGTGGTAACTTACTTGCGCTAGCCAGCTCGGTCTGGCACAGCGGCCTGGCTTCTAGTCTTTCCTACTTGGCGGACGTCTGTTCGCGCACGGAGAGTGCCGCAGACTGCAGACAATATAGGCCGCAGTTCCCGCGGTGGCCGAGCGTGCCCCCAGTAAATCTTATATGAAAACTGCGAACGCCAAGCCATTCGGCCACCGAAACGCTATCGGCCAGGCCGTCGAGGGACCGGGAGATGGGACCAACGAACGGCAAAAGTTACGGGATGTCCCCAGAGAATGCCAGAAGCAGTAGGTAAGCGGTACTACGCTGAACCAGCAAGGTGAACCCCACCGGGAGGAAAATATTCCCAAGGACAGCCGGTGGCCGAAACGTCCGCGGCAGAGATTCGAGTTGGCTGGCTGGCCCGCCCGGCCGTCCGTGAGCGTCGGATCCGGTTTCTAGTCTGCGTCTTCCGCCATCGCTGCACGTTTTCCGCTGCCGCGGCATGGTACAAGTGACCCGAGAGTTGCCGCACAGCGCGACTGCGGCTCGATGGGAAAATGCGGTCGGCGGCTGGTGTCCAACGATGCAGCTCGAGACACGCTTGCCTTGGAGCTGCGACTACGGACGTGTCAATACGCGGATATGGCATCGGGGAGGAGGTTGAGCCCACGCAGGGAGATAGGCAGTTTATGGCCGCTGTCGTCGCGGCGAGTGTTTCGAGTCCTGCTTGGACCTCGGCTGTCAATGGGTCCATATCCTGCTTCTTCGTGGAGTGGCGCGTAGTGCAGATGCGTAAATATATGCTATCCACAGTTCGGAGATGGCCTTCCGTCGGGTAGAGTCAGTTTTCCGTCGCTTTACGAGGTCAACTGTGGACGAATACAGAAGAACTTTGCGTCTTACACATTCTATTGGTATGTATCCCTTACCTTATGCAGAGCTGTGGACTGAGACGCGAGCAAGCAATTGTACCGGTACGGCGTCATGCGTCGGGATAACGCATTCTGCTACGGCGTCCTGCGTTAATATAACGCTGTGTATGGCGTCGTTCTTCACGTATACGCTCAAGTTGGCCTGTGCTAAAGTGAACGGAGAGCAACTATAAAGAACTTTTCGCGTCTGCCTACAGACGACGTATGAACGACGCGTATGACGACCCCGGCTCGCATATTTGTTTCGCATTATGTAATAACTGTACATCGACACTAAAAAGTGCTTTTCTTTGGCCTAAGTAATTAGCCAAAGTGCCATCAAGTCGTAACGCTGATACTGTTGGGGGCAATTTTCAGGTCTGATTTTATAGTACCACTGCGGAGAACCAAGAAAGACGAAATCCGGAGTCATACAGCTTCACTCTGTCGAGACATCGTTCCCTCAAGAGAGTCTCCAAGGAGCAAGTGATGACAAATCGGTCGCCGAGGTCGGCTGAAGGCGGCGCGGGGCCGTTTTCCACAGTTTGCCCTAGAGGAAAAAAGACATCATCGCCGGGCTTCGTCCGAACTCGCAGATATTCCGAGATCATTTCGAAACTTTCTTCCGGAGTCATGTAGCCCCGAAACGACGCTGGCCGGGATATAAAGTCGACTTATCTTCGCCTGAGGAGGGGGGGTTATCAGGCGAGCATCTCAGACGAAGCACACGGACTATACCACAACCAGAGCAGCCTGCCTGGCATAGGTCAACAGATTAGATATGGACATTGCTATATTTAGCAAACATCGAGCCATCTACGAGAGAACCCGACCTACTCTTCGATTTCACTCTCTCCGGAAACACTCCGAAGCGTTCAAATTGAGCTCCGGTGGCTGAAAACGGCAAGTAGGAAATTTCGGCCCATTACGGGCACGGCGGCCGTCTGCAGTGGCAGAAGAACGATTTTGTGGTAGGACGTTCAATAGTCGACGAATCAATACGAAATGGTCGGGCGTCTATTTGGATAAACCTGAACACGTCGCGCTATTAAACGGGTGGCTGCGGCTGTTTGTCGCCATCGTACCGCTGCTACATCGTTTAGAAGTGACGATGGCGTAAACCGGCTCTCGGTACCCCGCGGCGGGTACGTACCGTAATGCGATTCGTGATCCGCAATTTGTAGGCTAACTTCTATCTTCCAAGGCGAATGGAACTTCCTTTCACAAAGGAAGTCGTTCGTGGGATCGTTTGGCCGCACATGAGTCTGTTCGAGTGACCGCTTTGGAAGCAGTGTCTGAACTGACTGATTTGCACCTTGAAGGGAACTTTCAGGGAAACGAGGAAATCACAGGCGCGCGGAAAACACTTACAGAAGATATCGTGGGTGGCGAATTCACTTGGTGACGAAATCTGGAATCTATCGACGTCATTGTCTATTATATTTATGGGTTACGATTGCCCATGGCACCACTCAGCGTTATATATATGTGCGCTCGAGTGAGTAAAACCTATACACGAGAAAAATTTCTAGAGAGCTGATTTCGAAGAAAGGTTAATAATATTGGGGGCGGAATATCGTTTGCGATTAGGACTAATATTCAATAAATAGGTTTGTATTATACATAGAGGTATATTAAGTTTCTAGAACGAGCATGCTGACATTTCAGCCCACAGGTGCCAAAAAAACATGGCGAAAAGCGCTGAGTGCAAATGGCTTTCTTATGTGTGTGACAGAATTGCATTGACGCACGTTTGGCAGTGCTGTTTAGAAGGCGACGAAGGTCAGTAAAGCTATTACCGTACGATTATTGCAGTGACACTAAATTTATAGCAGAGGATGGAGTTACGACGAGGTCCGGAAAAAACGCTGAGACAGTCGTTTGCCGGAATAATTGACACAGAAGAAGGTCTTGCCCTCGTTGTTGTCGTAGATGGCCACTTCTGCACGGCTCTGCCGTCTGTTCAGTGATACTATCGCTCTCATATCGGATTTGTTCTGCCATCAGGCACCGGGGACAGGCCACCCGCCGTGTATGGAATCAAACGGGATAGGGAAAACTGGCAAGGTCGACGCAATTCACCGGGTATGACTGGTTCGGCCGGTGAAACGCAGCGCCGGACAGCTGCGGGGAACATTGGCTTATGCTCGTCGCGAACTAGACACAGACGAACAATGGACCGGTCGATCACGATTAATGAAACGACGTGTCATAATGACGCAGGCCGCGGCGCAGTGTCACGTCATTATTGCTCCCATAGCTACAATTCCGTCGTCCCACGATGGTCCCTATGCAGGAATTCTCTTGCACGTAGGTGATGCATTGAGTTCAAGTCCTCGCTGGTGATCGTGTTCTCCTACGAAGTACACCTCCTATTGGCTGTATAGGTTTAGACGTCCCCGAATCGACGACGCAGTAATGGGGTTTCAGAACTTCGGAGCCCCAATCGAATTTCGAACTACACAAACGATTTGAGGTGATCACGGCACGAGCAGACCTACCAATCAGCTGAAGAAAAATAGCTACATTCTTCTAGTGTATCGATTTAATCAAAATGTATCGTTCCGATTCTTTTTCAAGGTATCTCCGCAAAGTTATCCATCGTTCACTGTTCAGTCGCCGCCCCTGCTGTGGATCATCCATGTCCTGTCTCTAAGTTAAGCTCACAGCGAGGAAAGTTTATAGGCGCGGAGGCACGCCGTCACGCTTTGCCGTGACTATTCACACAGGCTGTATAAAAATGCATCCAAATTCTAATAGTGCAGGCGATGGCGCCGCTGCGATCCCAGGCGATTCACTGGCACAGGTGTATTTTATTGCCGATTCTCACGTACGCTATTTAGTTTTGCCAGGCACATGACGCAGGCGGTAGTCCGCCACAACGTGTTCTTCACCGCGTGCTAACATCACTCCTCGAGTGCATCCAGGGGCCTAAGCTCCAGTGATTTTGGTTCGAGCTCGGAGAGGCGTCATACACTTTTCCGACGGAAAAGCAGCTTTTCCCTGGGGAAGTATGGGGACGTGGGCCATGTAAGAAAGGCAGACGTCTTCGAGGGCGCGAGAAGGAGAGATAGGGAAGTTCACGGCCGTTTGAAACACTCAGAAGGGCAACAGTCGATCTTTGCAGTGGCTTAGCTGTAAGAATACTACACAGAACCTTTGATTTCTCTCACTCTCTCTCCCTTCTTTTTTCTTTCGCTTCTGATATTTCATGTCCTAGTGTCGTCGATACCAATTCCTCGTTCGCAATCAAACCTCCTCGGAGACGCCCTCTTCCTGTTCCCCTCTGGTCGAGGGAAGCTCCAGTGGCGTGCAATAGGTTGGACGTCAAAAGGTAAGTTGTCCGCAGCCTAAACGCATCTCATTTTATTAACCCATACTTGTCCCTGACTTTCCTCGACTCTCCTAGTTTGGCATGCCGATTCAGGAGCGGCCGGTCGAGACGCGCAAATGACGTCTCGACTGGCCGGTCGCGCCATGACCTCACCCAGCAACTACTCCGTTCGCATAGGTACGCACTTCATTCTAGCGTCTGGAGGCGTGCCCTCCTCGCCCATAAATCAAGCTGACATTGAACTTCCGGTTCGTTCCCTTAATGGGGCAGCTAGACGGGCAAATTGGAAAAATCTATTATTATTTAGCTGTTCCGCCGACGGAGCTGAGAGAAAACTAACTGTCGTATTGCTTTCGTTTTCTCTCAGAGGGGTGTTTTCTTCCGCAAAAGAGGCATATATATATATATATACATATATATATATATATATATATATATAT
>MNPL01006623.1:0-26795 GCA_002081605.1 Tropilaelaps mercedesae | reverse complement strand
CTTGAATTCTTGCATTTGTGAAAGAAATATATAAAATGGCCTGTGCGTCAGTACACTATCCTACCTGAAAGTATCGTGTATACACTCACAAAACATGACAACTGATCGTGTCTGATATGTTTAAGGCTGACATTATTACGTCGGTATACGGCAAGAAAATGAGTTACATCTTCCTAGGGAAATGTATCGATTGTCGTTCACCAACAACGCTTCAGCCAACGAAATTAAAATGGCGCAGCCTTTTTATAATGAGAGTTATCAACAAAGACAACTCCCAGAAGGTTTCTATCTTTCTTGCTCTTTGGGTGGATCCGTCCAATATTGCAAATCATTAGGTGCGAAGCTTTTGTGGTAACTCACAATGACAATATATAGTAAGCTTCACGTACCTCCGCATCAGAGTTGTGTACCGATCCGGCGGACATCAGCATCGCGTTATGTCAGTTCAGCGGCGAAAGTACAACCTCATCTTTCGGAAAAATACATGGGCTTTCTTTCACAATAAATTGATGAATACAACAAATTTCAAACGGTTTTGATGTTTAGCTTAGACATGCATGAGCAGCAGTGTCATTGAGTGGAGCGATACTGCAATACAATACCCATCTCTTTTGATCGATGAACGAAAATGCCAATCCATTCATTTCCGCCACCTAGTTGTCCTTTCAACATATCGGCCTATCATCGACCTCGGCGCTTTCCAGTGGGGCCTCAGATTATGCCAGCCGATGAGGCGTGGCAAGGGGCATGATCGCCATTAGAACCAGAAATACCGCCGACCAATTAACACGGGAGCATCGCCCCCTCATCGCCGCAGCCATTACAAGGCCACGGCGATGGCAATGCCGACGAGTTTTGCTCGTACTGGCTGTACCGGCACTGACAGCAGTACCAATACTAGCTACACTCGCGCCAGTAGCGCAATTTCAAAGTGCCGAATTGCTTGCCCCTCTCAATGGGGTGGGGAGGGGGTCGAAAGGCTGACGTGAAACATTGGCGGGGGATTTGATGATAATGTTGGTGACAGTGCCACATATTAGGGAGAGCGACACGGGTGGGGAGGGTCCATCTATAATGGACAAAACACACAAACAAACTGTTGTGAACAACAAAATGCCTAACGGCTAATGCAACTAAACGCACTTGCGCTGGCTAAATAAGCAGATACAGCGTCTCAACTGAAGAGAAAACACAACACCGCGCAATAACGTTAGCAGTGTCGAGCACGCTTAACCCATAGTAGCGGAAAGCTAGGAACAGAAAATCTAGCGTACTACGGCCGAAAAACAAATGTACGATACGTAAAAAAAACTTAGTCACGAAATTAGACCGGACAAATTTCAGACTGTGTTAAGCTCTACGCCACCCAGTTAGCCGCCCGATGCTGGGGTTGCATTGAAACCGAAGAGGATTAGCACAAAAATATGCTGGAAATGTTTGCTAAGGTGTGTGTCTGTGTATATCGGCAAAAACAGCCTGTTCTGCCGTCGTTCTTCCCGTTCTTCCTACGGGTAACCTCTTTCAGTGTCTCGCTATGCGGAAAAAACGTTGTCCAGTTATCAAAAAGTTCTATTCTTACGCAAATGTTTTCCCCTAAGGCCAGCCATTGGATGGCAACACAACGGTCTGTGCAGCTCTTGTGGATAGCAAAAGATGCCTCGAAAATTGGGGGAAAGCTTTTTTTAAACTTTCGGAATCGAAAAGAATTACGCCCACTCAGTATACAACATCCGCGAGTTAGGCCGGACGTTTCTTTTCAATTGATAGGGCAATAAGCATTAATGTCGATATAGAGTTCGCTCATTTTCTTTTGGATCAAGAACACGTGAGATACAGCTCTAACGCGATAATATTTACCATTTGGCCGTTTGTACGATCTCATTCTATTACGTTGTTCTGTTTCCAGATTCTGCTCCCATGCACCTACGCACTCATAGTACTAACAACAGTAAAAGCCGCACCCCGTTTTCCTGTACCCACCCGATTAAGCTATGGACACACTGTACCCATCGCTAAGGCGGCTGCAGAGGCGGCGTTTGGATACGCCGCTTCGGTTCCTGTCGCTAACGTGGCCGCTACGCCACTGGCATTCGGTGTCCGCGTTGTCAAGTCGCCCCCGTTAGATCTCAGCGCGTCAACTCTTATTCGAGCCGCCGTATATAACGCCGCGTACCCAGCAGCTGTGGCAGCAAGGACAACCGTGACAGTGGCTACCCCCGCTACTCTTCCTTCCCAATATGCGCCGGCGCCCGTCGCTGCTCCGGTGTACGCGAAGGCTCGAATTGCCCCCGCGCCTTTGACTGTCACTCCAGAGTTTACTGCCCCCGTTGTCAAATTGGCTCCCGTAACCACTACGACCAAGGTGGCTAATGTAGCATCACTGCACGCGCCGCAGGCCTACTCGTTCGGATACCACTCGGTCGACGAATACGGGAACCGTCAATCCCGACAGGAGCAGAGTGATGCAAATAACTTCAAGAAGGGTTCCTATTCGTACACTGATGCGTATGGAATTTCGCGCCGTGTGGACTATATCGCTGATGCTGCTGGATTCCGCGCCACCATTGCTACAAACGAGCCAGGCACTGCGCCCTCGGCTCCAGCTGGTGCCCTGTACAACGCTGCAGTGCATAGAAAAGCTGTCTAAACCAGTGTTCTCTTTTGAACGCCATGAACATCTGAGGAACACCTCACCGCCCATGAGAACTATCCCAGTTTTACGTCCCTTTACAGGTGGTTCATTATAATAATGAACCACCTGTACTAATACCGTAATATTGCTTGAGTATTGATAACGTAATAATGTGATAACGCGTATAGTAATGCGAATGGCAGCAATCTGAGACAGAGAGACAGGGAATTAAAGAAAAGTCCTGTAGTACTAAGATAACTAGCCGAAGTTTATTGATTGGCTATGACGGTAAACATGTCAAGTAGGTAACAAACCCTTCCAGATCAAGAAAAGATTGTAAATGTACATGTAATATTCGCACAGATATAATCACATAAACAAAAATAATATTAATATATTCAGTCGCTGTTGAAAAAATGCCAGCAGCACTTAGCTAGGTAGTAATACGAATCGATGAAAACGTGAACATAATAAAATATTTATGTCAGCTAAGGAGAAGTTCTACATGATTTTTTACGTAGTTATTTGGACTCGCGAGTGAGTGAGACGCATTTTACCTAATTGTCTAACGACGAAAGTGTTGGCTAGAGAAGAGAAGGGGGGGCATGAAGTGAAACAACTCTTTTCAGGGTAGTGAATGTTGAAATAAACGCCTATGTTATTCACTTGAACGAGCGTTAGAACTCGCAGATATTACGACAGTGATGTTTCGTAGAATAAGAAACATCTTCATCTGTAAAAAATAGGCCTCAATTTTGCAAAAAGCAATCGTTAGTTGAACTTCTACGGTTTATTAGCAAACGCTGTGTACCAAAATAGTCCGTCTTTGCTTTGACGTAGAAAATTGGTAGCTTTGTGGTTCATATTCACATAGATGTAAAAATTTCTCTAGATTTCGTCTTGGGTTTAGAGGAGTAAAACTCGACTACTGGTAAGATTCCGAACATCGGCATACATTTGGCAGTATAAAATACGCAGTTAATTTGACGTTTTATTATAGTGAAGGTCTTAGGATTATATCGCGACGAATAATGTTACCGAACTCAAATTGACAAAATCAAATTGATATTACGGAACCTTGTAATAACAGCATATGACTAACATTCATTCAAAAATGGAGGGTCAAAATCGACAGTATCTTTTACAACCAGCTTTTCTGATCAGTATATATATGTTTCAAAATAGCTCACGAACATTTTGTAAATACGTCTAATATAGGCATCTACAAAAAGCCCCTGCTTAAATAAGATTTGATTCTGTAACGCACTGAATTCTTGTCATTCATTCGGGACTATGTGATTCTGTCATAGAGAATCAGTAGCACGATCAACGTCAGGTACAACTAATGTGCATTAATAAATGTATGTTAATAAAATCGTAGTTGGAGGCGCGGGGAATGTATTACATAGGGGAGGGTGCAGGAAATACCTAGGTTAGAATGAATCAACGGAGGAACAGTTAAACAGAAAGCACAACTTAATTAACCGAATCTAGTCTTTGATTTTGATGACTTACAGTTCGCATATTCTGTCGCGTCCCGGCGGCAGTCTACAGTTGACTGTAATGAGCAATTTGCACAGCGGTATTTTTTGTCCTAGCATTTACAATCAGATATGCGATCAGATAATCACATGTGCGGCGAGATCGCACGAAAGAGGACAATAACGCTGAGAGAGAAACAACTAATAAATTACCCTGAGAGAGTCCAAAATCCAAATGTAGCACTGTGTACCGGAAACGTTAGCTGCATTAAAAAGTGTCGGGAGAGGTAATGCTACTGTGTTTCGAATATGTCCCTAGCAACGATGAAATAATCTACCTAAAAGATATCGTAAATTCGTCGTAAACTAGAAGATTCACCGTAAAATTTTTGTGCATCATCATCGCCCTATTGCACCAGTCTCAGTCTAATGTTCACGTTCAGAGCAATTTAACGCGGCATAATCAATGCACCTCTACTTCCGTCTCGGCGACTTCGACAACGGCTATCATTCTAATCTAACATTGCCATCTATTAAACAACATTAATCGAGACGTGCTTTACTTGGTGATTAGACAAGATTAAAATACAAGAGGGTATCCAGTACTACGTATTCTACTTTAGTTCCAGATAGCGACGCAGAGGCAAGTGATACTGCCTGACGATCACTTGTGATAAACCGGAAAATAGCAAGCCTCTAACTATAAATCATTCTACTAACGCAAATTATACCGATACTGTTACAGCATTTGCTCATTTTCTAAATTAGAGAAATAGATATAATTATGTAAGTTATATAAACTAATGTAAGATAAATTTCGCTCAAAACTATGGCGTACAAGAATATAAGACCGCAGCCTCTGAAAGCTGCCTCGTCTGTACGGGGAGCCTTGTTTGGACACTTGCAAAGCTCGATTCAAGCGTTTGCGAAAATTTTGCTTGCACAGGCAAAACAATTACCAGATTTTCGAAATTATAAAAAATAGGGACACTATGTCGTACTGAGATGAGGTGCAGAGATTTTTATTTACCGCAGCGTAATGGCTCTTCTCTCGGTAAAAGCCCCCTTAAATACGAAATAATAAATACGAAATCACCGGTAGGGTATTTCGCGTAATATGTCTATTAATTGGTCGGAGCCATCATTGTCGTGCGATATGTTCTTTTGGCTGCATTCAAATTTTCAAGCACTCACGATAAAGAAAACTCACAGCGATTGAGCAACCTTTTCAGAAAACGCGATAGCCTTTACTCATCGACCATATTGTAGACCAAAGTTAATAGCACATACGCGCTTACACGAATGGCCTAATAGGCCAATTCGTATATATACGATTGTGTTAAGATGATTCAACCCTTCGTGACTTCTCAACGTTAAAGGTGGCATCTGAGCTCTCATTGAAATGCATATTCTAGATGGCTAGCTGCGCATATTGTGTTAATCAAAATAATTACTGGCATACGGCATTGTATAAGCTACATTGCAGTATGGAATCTCTGATATTTTTAATATGATTTTCAATATTATATCTTTGACAAAAGCGTTGTAGGACTAGAAGGTCGTATACACTGTGTATGTAATTCTCCCCCCACAGTAGGATTATATGGACAGTGCTTAGCACAATTTATCACTCGCTGCATTTTCGGGAGCAACGACAGAGCTATCTATGATATCACCAAATCTGTTCCAATATAGAACTTCAAAGGCGCGCGAGCTCATTTCTAAGTAAATTCTACTCACATAGTCCAAACACGCTCGTAGTTTATTAAAAATATAGAACTTTACAACAAGGATAACATCGTAAATACGTATACAGGCAGATGAAAAGGTTTTCCGGCACGATTTTGAGAAGGTTTTGTCTTATCGAAATAAATCCGTGTCATAAGCTAGGGCATGAAATTGCTCAAATGGGTTTAGTATCCTCATTACACATAAGATAGACATATTTAATTTACTTATCTGGGCTATGCCTGTAATTGACAGAATGGCACAAAAGTGTGCCGTTTCAAATACGGAGCTCGCAAACGTTTCGCAGTGGGAAAATGCGATACAGTTTTTCAATGCTTGGAAAACTTTTTTACTCCGTCTCGACTCCAGAAAGTTTTCATGACGACTACCCTTCTCAGCCGTCTATTTGCATAATACTGTTTTAATATGTAGCCAAAAGATGCACCGATTTAGTTTCGCCGAAAAATAACACAAAACAACAAATGCTGGAATAGCTGATTTGGATACGGGTAACGTCACACATCGCTTAGCGATCGCATGCGCAAATGCACATAGACCGCTACACGTCTAATGCGCCTTCCCACCCCTATTTCGATAGGGATTCGAAGGAGATCCATAATATGTCAGCCACCCTATGACATAATAAAGCAGCGTTCCCTGTCTCTAGCGTCAAAAAGCGAACAAATAATGTTTGACTAAGGCTTCTGCGTTCCTGTTTGCATATACTAGCAAGGATACCAAAGAGCCGACGATTTCCACCCAACAACACATTGTCCACAATAACCCATTTGTTTGTTGAACAAATTGTCACATTATACATTTAGGCTTTTTTTAGTACACCTCTGGTAATTGATATTATAATAACAACCCGCTTCGTATTCTGGATTGTGCTAGTAACTCCTTTCTATATTCAACTTAGTCACCATGGTAGGAACATGGAGGAGTTTTTTCAAATTCTAAAAATTGTCGAGTCTCAAGCGCATTCGTTCCATGGTTAGTTATAAATCTAGTTAAGTTTAACTGCGGTATCCGCAAATTGTGCTAGATTCCTACTGATTGCCCCTAAATTAAACACATGGGCAGTGTATGGGTGTTGTATGTTTGTATTGCAACCACAATAATAAAACTCGCGCGACCAACGCTCTATTTAGGAGTAAACAACTACTTTCTTTCTAAATTTGGCTTATCTAGAAGGCGATCATTTTTTTCGGGGTATGACAAATATCGCGCGTAGAAAAAAGGTCTCAAATATATTAGGTCCTTATGGTGATTTTCGCTGAAAGTTACACTGTCAAGTGCTATAAACGGTACAATTCGCAGATTTATTACGTGTTTCTGAGGCAGATCCGCGCAAGAGACTTTCTCTCGTTGAACGTGCAAGCTGAAGCAAATTTGAAGAACAACGCTGGAAGTGATTTAACGGTCACATAGAATGATGAATAACTAATGACAATAGCACGCTTGGTAAATGATCAACCCAAAATTCAAAACGATTAAATTGAGATAGACGGTACACGTCAAGCTCTTACAGTGGCGAACAGTTACTTATTAAACGCACGATTTCTGCTCTATTTAACTTCATGCTCTAAACAGTCCCATGTCTCTCATACGTTATGTGTACACACGCACGGTCTATAATATTATAGAATAGTACCTGCAGCTAAGTGAACAGTCGATTAACAAATCGGGATATAGCACCTGCTGACTGCAGGCTCAATGTACTTTCTAGCCCATGCTCGATTTTTGAGAGAGCCTTTTGTTTACATCAGAAATGACAGATTTTGTCAAAAGTGTTTTGCTTTTAGCGTTTTGTACACACTAATAAGAAAAGGTCCGTCGAGTCAATAGAGCACTATCTACCTAACGTCCTATTGAAAGTATCGAAAAATTCGCAACTTATTATAGCGGAAACCTGTTGGAATGGCAGAGTATATACTACATCCACGTTCGAACCCCTGTGTGTTTTTAGTTTTTCACAACAAGAAATGTTATGCGGGTCTCCAAGCCTAGTTATGTCCGACTAGCGTGAATAGAATTTTATTTATGGGTTACCACATAGAGTATATATATGTAAAGTAGTCTCTGCCGTGTGACGGGCAGTGGTTTACTGCAGAGGTAGTGAAGCTGAAAGGCTTCAGCAATAGTAAAAAATGTGAAGCTAGTCTATGTTTTACCAAGACGCGGTAGACATTTTATTATTAGCCAAGTCGCTAAGATGTATGTGCGCGTATACAGGTTTCTTATATACAGCTTGAAATATGTCCTAACAGTAAAGACAAATGTATTTGCCTATCATTCTAATAATTTGCTTGAATTTTCTAGTAAAGGATACAAACGGATTTTATTATTATGGAGTGATTACTCATGACTAGCAATACTTTCTCAATGACCAAAAGCTTTTTAGTTCGAGCACCCTCTTTAACCGTCTGCTACTTAAAAAATATAACGCCTGCATATATCTGTAACGTAATTTTGACCTTCGGAAATTGGTAAATATGTGGACACACTTAAAGCTGATTTGACGACCAAATGGTATATGGAGAGCTAAAACTTGTACGTCAAATTACGGTCACAGCTGGTCGATAATAATAATAATAATAATAATGATAATGATTATAATACATGTGAAATGATAAGAATAATAATATAATTCATTTGTCGAAAATCAGGAAAGGCTAATCGTTTTAGTTCCCGAAAACGCTTTGTCCTTGCTAATATGCGGCTAAATTTTGGCCAAAAATACCGGCGATGCGCAAATCATCATGAAATCGGTACATACCTCTTGTAAAAACTCGTACGCGACAAAGTGGACGCACTGGAAGGGGACGTTCATAGACAGTTGGGTAGTAAACGAGCGATAAAACGCTTCCGTGCCCTCCGTGCGCCAAACATGTACAAGGCACTCCATACAATTTTTGTATGGGCTGGCGTACATTTGCATTCGCTGTTTTACCACCTCAGCGGGGTTCATTACCGAATCATGCATCACCGTCGCTAGTCCGCCAGCCAAACCTGAATTCAAAACACGAAACGCAAAGTTAAATTCAACCCTTGGAAAAAAATTAAGAGTTATTTTGCAAAAATTTAGAATACACTCGATATTTTGGTTCCACTAAGCGGGAATAAGTTAACGTATGTGTTTACTTTTTATGTGTCTCTTTGTAATCTAAGACTTTTGGACGATGCGCCGTTCAATGTTACGACATAGTTCTCTGCATATTTTGCTCTTGTTTTTGATAATTAAGCCTGATGTCTTCATCGCTACGTACTCGGTACAGAAGCTACAACTCGGGTAATGCTGATGGCACTAACACGTCACTGCAATCATTCAGTGACTAGTGTGGGACTTACAAACCCACTAAAGCCCCGTGTTCCCCCTACGCCTAGGCTCGGTAGCCGGTAAGGCATTACTTCGATAAAATGAGCCAACTTGCCAAAGAGCAAGTCACCTTAATAGATAAAAATTTAAAACTAGTTCCTGTGATTTACAATGCTGTTTAAAATTTGACACTAGACTAGTTTGTTGAGAAGTATATAGTGAACAAAAATATTCATATATTTATTGGTCACTTATATATACTTTTCGGTTTGTCTTTCCCAGTCCTTTTAAAAAACAATAAGTATTAACTACACTCTCGGTGTTCCTCTTGATTATGGTAGTAAACATCAGCCTCAATGCCTCAAATGTAATAAAATATTTCTTCATAAATCTCATCAATTTAGTGCGTTGTCCTTTAGTTGAGCTTAAAGATTAAACCGATATATTGTGTATACCAAAAACGTTCACTGTAATGCGATTTCTGTAGTATTCTTTGGTATTTTGCGGCCTTACAGACTATATTATGGTGTCGGAGTTCATATGTAGGACATATTTGTTTGCCAAAAATAACTGCCTGGAACATGCGGCAACAAAGAGCAATCTAGATCATCGAAAAAGTGGCTACATATGTTAAAATAAGCTGATACACTGTTGTGTTACATAGCATGACTCTCGGAAGAACTATTTCTTTAATATTTGGCAGTAAATATGGGCCACCCTTCTCCGCCTGGTATCACGAGCTTTATCCGACACACGTCAAAGTCCCTCAAATGAAGTTCTCCTGTGGTTTGATTTATATATGACCCGCGAAAATACAGTCGGCACCACTATAATTCCAGGCTCTGTAGTTAGAAATAGCCCGTTTAACAAATACCACTAAGAACTAGAACTATCTAAAACACTCTTACTAGGAAAATCAAAGAGCTACCTTTGCGCTGGACGTTATATTATGATATGCCTTTGCAAGTTTTGGTGTCAGATAATGTTACTTCAAATATCTAAACTGATATTACACCGAACTTAGCTAATAGAATTTGAAGTAATTTAGAAAATGTACAAGATCTTATTATAGCACAGTGGACTATGTCAGGTACGAGTCTTACATCAATATTATAATTTGGTGACGGCACTCCACCTCTAGAACTTACACTGACTCAGTGGGTCACTCTGTGCCTGACTGCTGCTCAATTTCCGCTTGAGCTTTTCGTAGGTACTGAAATAAAGAGCGTGCGCAGGCCCTGACCCCAGAACGACGGCAGACATCCCCCTAACTGGCCGGAGAATTCCTTCATGACGAACCATTTTAACCAAGCCATCCATTACACCATTATAGCGTGCACCTGCCGACGGACGCAGTGATTGCAACCGAGTCTGTAAATGTCAAAAGATAATTCGAAAATTCAAAACAAAATTTCGTTAATACCAAGTTATCGATGATATTGTCGAAGATAAACTGTGAGAAGGCTTGTCCGACATATTGATATCAATACATTTTTACGTATATCACAAGTTTTTTATCAACAAACCTGCAAAGAAGCAATACGTCGTAATGTCACCACTTGAAGTCGCTGTAACTGTTTTAAAATGCAAAACCCATCGTATAACTGAGTATGGAGGAGATTCTACTGTGCGATAACGAATAGAACCCCTAGCACACAGTTTAAATATTCTTCAATTCTCAAGTGCCTCATAGGAAATAACCCTCAGCTTCATGATAAAAATACACAATTGCCCTTGCTGCATCTGTCCTAAAACAAGGAAATGAAACGTAAGACTACATTGTTGCATAATAGCACTTAATGCAACGCTATACTTGTGATATGCAGTACCAAAATTTTGAAAAAAGGAAGAGAGAAAAATTTGAGAGAAAAATTATTTTCAATTCAAAATCGTTATTGCTAGGCTAGTTGATCAGTAACAAGCTCAACACAAGCCTCAACACAAGTCCAAGCATACTAGTACAAGTTTACTCTGGTTTGTCACCATCTGTAAATTTCGTGTGAGCCAAACATACGTCTGTTGTAGGCCCGTATATATGTTTCATGTAGTTATATCGAATTGAAGCAGCAAATTGGCCTAACACAATATAAAAAGCGTAATCTGTTGGTATACACTAAGTTCAATGTACAGGTTTTTTACAATATTTTATGTCATCAACCGAGCTGCTAAATTCAATTTGCACTCTCGATGCTTTTTGATGGTCTTATTATTTTCCGGCAGAGACTTCTAAGGGTTTCTGTTTATTGTAGACTAGTAAATAAAAAATAAACGCTTATAGCATATACATCGCCTACATGTGAAATGATTAATTAGATGCGTGCAAAAAGCACACCAAATGTGAAAGGATGGAGCATTGATTGCATGAGAAGAAGCATAGGGAGGGAATTTGGTCGAACGCTCATTTTTCGAACTGATTGCGCTTTTAATGTCAGCGCATGTTGATATCACCAAGTTCGGTACGGAGAGGCGGTAATCTAATGTAGCATGATTGGACTTCACTAAATGTTAACTGTGCTAAATTAGATTTGCGGCCAGTGCAGCAGACGAGTAGAGGCGGTCATCACGTAAATAATTTTGTTGATAATCCAATAGATACAAATGCAGCTATTTTATACTGTGCGATTAACTATGCATAAATAAGTGATGAGTCATTAGGATCCGACGTACCTTCACCTATCATTCACTGCTGAAGATCTGTCGTTGTAATCTATTATTAAAAAATTTGGCATCCATTTTCGCATCGTCTCTAGCAACTGCCACTAGTTGTCATGACTTGGAATTTTGTGCTCGAGTGAAATATAACACAGACCTGAAGAGTTCAAATATGATGTATGATGTGTCTAGAAGCACGTGAGATCAAATAGCTCATTTCTGCTCATTCAAATATTCATGACGAACGCACACGTCACATTATATAGCCGAGATCACCGTCATCAAACCTATTACGGAAACCTGTGCTAAAAATTTAGGATTTGGCAAACATGAGAGAATATGGAAGGATAGTTAAGTAAGGGTAAGCTCAGTTACAACATTTTAAATAAGATAACTTAGGGTTGTTAATATTACTCTATTGACGGTGAATGAGCCTATACTGATCATATGGCCCATGTTGTTGTCTTTACCACGAAGTTTTTGTATTCTAATCTAAGCTTGGGATACATTTAAAAAACGTCGAGGAACTTTATTTTTGTATTCATGGCATGCCCATTTTTAAATAGATTTTTCGAAAGGTCCTCTTCGGTGTAACTGGTCTTGATAATGAACTCGAATCATGTTCGCCGTTACTGTAAGGTTTTTGCCTCGGTGCCAATCTAGTATGACAAATTCCTCGAAAGGTCTCTCGAACAGCATTTGTACAATCGTATCAGCGCCTGCGGTACACTTACAAACACGTTTTTCATCTTGTTCCTCATGAGTTGAGGCACTAAAACGTGGCAATGTCTTGGGTGGTGGATTTAAACGACACGGACGCGTTAACTGACGTAAGAGCATTATTGACTTAAGTAGACTTAAGCAAGACTTGAGCAGTGTTGGCCGTACCATGTATTCAGGAAAACTGCCTTGCAGGCGTGTTACGGTGCTTCTATATGTGTCAACGTGGCGAGAACTATCAAGCAAGGCGGTCGCAGTGTGCGTGCAATTCAAATAAATGTATTGACTAATCATGTGTAGTTTTTACTAAGTAATACTTGGAGTTGCTTATACCGCAGAAGGACCTCAAAAACGTAGCGAGATGACAAATATATATATATATATATATATGACTTAACAATTTTGTGCGGTTAGAAGCACAAAAGATTTTACCGGTTAGCTAACTTTCAGGGCACAACACAAATTTCCCAATTTTCACTTTGCTGGAGGAGCCTAACAGAGTATTACTGAAACTCGAGCACATTCACAATAAAAGCTTTTAAAACATAACAGGAAATCCATTTTGTGAATTACATAATTTTAGGCGAACAGTTTGACTTAAAAGTACACCCTTCACTTAGGCACCAATCGACTGATCTTTAATCAGACTGACTTCTCAGATTGGACCCTGAGGCTGCCGACTTAAAGGTCTTTTTAAACGCTTTCATCCTCTACGACGGAGACCGATTTCTTAAAAAGCGCTTGTCGGTACGACTCTTCTGATCTGTGGGTGTGTTCTATTATTTATAATAAACCGCAACTTAACTATATCCCTGCATATTTGCCTTAGAACCGAAAATTACCCTATTTACATACTGCTGCATGCTGCTGAAGTTCATAACATGTTAACGGAGCAAACAGACCTCCAAAACAATGTCGGCTGACATTTTAGGCCCCTATTTAACCTTTATTAAGCTTTTCTCTCTATTTGCGCTCTTTAATTTTTTTGCGTCTTGTCAGCTTTGCTCGTTTTTTTCCAAGTGGCTGCAAACGGGCAATGAGTATCGATTCTAGTGCATACAGCGGCTATTCTTCTTTGGCTTTCTATATTCACTGTTCTTCTTCCTTTTTTAATGCGAGGTTTCCGTCGGTTTTTCCGCGCTTTGTCTGCATCTGTTTTGCCAAGAAGGCTGTCCAGAAATCAAACAAAAGGCTACCGCACGTTGACTGTAGCCGTACCGGCCACTCGAAGTAAACACAGCATCGATCGTAGGCAGCGTTCATGCGCTCACTCTTCCCAGAATTGTCAAGGCTACTGATGACACAAGTAGGATTGACTCGCGCGCCGAGTGCGTTGACCATATGCAGTGCGGGCAAAACCCAGACGCAAACTAACAACTTAATTGCGGCTACTCCGCTAGTTCGTCGGCCAGCGAAGCATCAAGTGACAACGGCGATTGGCTTGTAGCAGAAGATATTGTAGACTGCCACCGAGATCGGGATCTAAAGTGATGCTAACAATTTGTTCAAAAAAGGGAATAGAAATGCCGACATTGATTCCTTCCTTCACCTCTGCTCACCTACGTGATCGGGCAACCGCTTGTTTCGTCCTGCTGTAAATAAACGGTCCTAATCTACGTCATCCTCGTTCACCCTCGTCTATGGCGTTGTCCTTTAAAAATTTCGTTTTTATCGTTTTGTCTTGTGCAATGCGTTCAGTCGCCCGGTAGAGGGAACAGTGGTTCCCGGGCACAGGGAAAAAACAGACTACGAGAAAACATGGATTAGTTGTTTTACAAGCAATAATATATAGTTGATCGTTGTTTTTACATGTTTTGAAATTAGCCACTGGTTTGCTATGGTCGCGCTTCTCTTCTAGTTGTCCTTATGAGAACAAGCGGTATTTTTGGAGAAAAAAAGAAAATAATTTATGACTTTTTTTTTACCATGCGCAGCGTTTTTTTAGATAAATTACCTACTCAAATCATACTGCAACAGTAGCTCATAATCTGCGTGTCTGTGTTCGTATCGGGTATACAAACGTAGCTGCAGATCCAACTAACATATTTTATCGTAGAGCACGTGTTGTGTTCATGCAAGAGTAACTGTTTAACCCTTTTAACCTTAAATTAAAGGTGGCAAGCTTAACGAAAGACAATCATCAGTAATAAGAAGCTGCAATTAACCCTTAAGTGCCCTAATTGAGCCTTAACAATAACTTCTGCAAGTTTCTCTTCGAAACTTGTACCAGGAAGTTTTTTTTACAATTCAAGATCGTCTAAACCGACCATACTCGGGTGAAACCGGTCTGCATTAAAATCCCAGTGACGGGGCAAATACGTACACGCAATGAAGAATCTCTCCACGGCTAATGTCGCAAGAGGTAAACAATGAAATAGGGAGAACGGTTCCTTTGAGACAACTCCTTGCAATATTCACAATTGATTAAGTATATGCCATAAGTATATATGGAGTCGGTGACATAGGCTAGCGAAAACGTACGCCCCGCAAGTCCAGGTAGCCGAGATCAGTCAACGACAAAGTATGTTAAGGCAAAAAGTGCCTACTCTCGTTACGGACTAAATCGCTAATGCGAAAAGCACACTGACACCGGCCACCACTCTATCGGCATCCATGTGCGAATGATCACAGATTTTGTGCGGACACCGTCTTACAGCGAGTGACGGCTATTTGTCCACATAGGTTGGCGCCAGTTATTTCCACTCTGTATGGTGCAGGCCCCACGGCACAAATCATCATCAACGGCAGATATTAAACGCTCATCTCAATCTATTCCTTGTAACGCCACTCGCTGCTACAGATCTACGGAGACGATTGTTTCAAATTGGATAAACACTTGTGCTACGAGAAGCAAGGGTCACAACAAGGGTATAAACCAAGTTTGTGAAGTTGGCTGACGGTGACGATAAAATGAGGCTGTGCGACATGGCTCTACCATGTTGAAGGAAGAACATCTCATATGCAAATTTTTACGAGGATAAATGCTTAAATTTTCCCAATGTGCTGTCACTATTGATTTTTATCAAGATATTTTTCGCGAGTCTCATCTCCGTCCACACTGGCTAGGATGTCATTAATCATACCTAATAATGCGATATTATAGCCAGCTGTATCCATATCTTGCAAAACGCGCTAGCCTTAAAGATAGTAGTTAATGTGATTAAACGCTATACATTTAGCACTTTCGAACACACTTGAAGATAGATACACGCAACGTAACTATCACTTCCTTATTCCGGAGATAATCAAACATTTTCTCTCTAGGGATTGTACGGATGACGTCAAAACCATCCACCCGATCGATTCTCCAAAACAGTTTTCCAATTAACATGCGCTCTAGAAGGGAGTGCCGTACCTGTCAATAAGTGGCCTTTGTTTTTTGTCCCATTCGAACGCCACTGAAGAGCAACCTGCGGTCAAGGCTAGCCGGTAAATTTTTTCACATTGTGAAGAGCTTGACAGGACAAACCGCGCATCCAGTGCGGCCGTTAAGAGGCTCTACAGCCTCCAGAAGTAAGCAGGGTTGTTGGCAAGAAAAATATTATGTTACACAACTACACACTACAGCCGACTGGAGCAATGGTACCAACCAGTGTGTTCAATCGAACCCCCTTACATGACCTTCTACCACATGGCGATCTATCGGATGCCATCGTCACACCGCCAGACGGCTCTGAAGCTAACCGCTGATCTTTGCATGACTACATGTGTACCTTGACGGAGTCCAGGGGGTACATCACGCAGTGCTCCATGACCCCGGCTGCAGCTCCGGCCAACATGTGAACCGACGTAGAGGCCGATGGTAGAGTCTCGTATTCGTCTTCCATGCCGTAACAAGCCAGTTAGTGAAACTGTCGTGCGATCAGCCGAGTCGCACCTGGATAAAGGCGCTTTGCTCACGCTATGAACACGGTCAAGTTTTACGGCTTGGCCATCGGCAGGGCTTCACAAGTACAGAAATGCAGATACGGCCGAATCGGCAGCACTGCTTCGTCTACAGACCGTCCCACTACCACGGGAGCACACCGACCAAATTTCAGTTAGCACACAAAGTCAAGATGGGGCCCAGCAGACGACAAATCTGCGGAGAGCCGCGGGGAGGTAGTTCAATAGAGTACTGCGGATTTCCAGGTTAATTCGGCTATGTCGACATAAAACACACTTGCGCGCTTGGCGAGGCCACCACGATAGAAAACATACTTGCCCGAGAGTACACAGCCGAATCCGTCATGAATTTGCAACAAATCTGTACCCAATGTTTACAACAGTTTCGCGCTCCCAGATACTCGCCAGTTCATCGCATGTGTCCCTGAAAATGTCGCAGGTGTTTATATTAACGTTCCATTTTGGCCGGTTGAGAAAGCGCGAGGTGCGCTATCAGTACATGCGAGAGTTGGAGGCGAGCTCAGTCCGCGGTATCCCTGAGAAAAACGGAACCCGTAGAGTCGGGCGCAACGTTTTAGTCAATCCTTGAGTAGCCAGCGTGCAAAACTCGCGGAGGTAGTGTCGACGTTTATAATAGAGAATATATTGCTTTTGCCATCGTTGTCAATACAATTGGATCCACTTATTCCATTTGAAGTCGATCGTAAATGATTCCAGGCGAAAAGTTGAATCTTCTACAAGCAGCAAGCTCCGTTCGTCACTATCTGCTTGTATGGCTGCTCTACGGTGTGCGTGGATCAAGATATCAAGTCGAGGAGCGGAAGGTTCATTGAGTTGCTTTGTTGTTGCCTTATTTAATAGGATTGTATACATGTGTACATTAATTTAGCTTTGAGTTGAACAGCCTTTTAGATCCGAAAGCGTGTCCAAAAGCTCGTAGTTAGTGAGCGCCTGTAGTATGATGGCGACGAATTCAAGTAGATTTTGGCTTAGTTCATTCGTATTTTTAGGTCTATAGTGCGAGTGAATTCTCGAACATTTTTAGTACAATGGATGGATATATTAACAGGTGGTAATATTATAATTAGTTTGTTGCTAAAGCTCGTCATGGGGCTTTGGTTTTCTGAACTGCGAGTGCTTAATGGACTATAGCTCAACCTAGTCCGTATTTATATTGGTCATCGGTGGATCTTCAATCAAATGAAACGATATTATCATTGAGCCTAGGTATTGCTATGACTATTGGCATACTCTAATGTGGCCTGTATAGCGTCAATGAAAAAGCCAATGTTATACATGAAGGGTTTGTTTCCGTGGCGTACAGGGGTGGTGTTTAATCATGTTCGTTCGAGGACTCGACTAAAAATTTTGTTGACTAACCTTTTCTTAGTACTTCGCTATGGAGTCATCAGCGGAGCTCATAACAACTCTAAGCCTAGCGTTAGCACTGCTCAGATGGTATGCCGTCGCGGTATTCACCGGGCGATAACAAAACTTCAGCCGACAAAAGTGCCGATGACGGACGAAGAACGAAAATTGCTCGAGAAACTCGGCGAACCAGACCAGGAAACTCGAGGCTATCTCAATGAGCTCTACAACGAATTCGATGTTGGAGCAGAAAAACGTAAAGGGCAAAGACAACAAAAAACGAACATGGACACCTCAAAAGATAAGGTTAGACTATTTCGATTTTTTTTCGACCGTGTAACTACGACATTTCATCTCTTCATTTTAATCCGGAAAGCCAGCGTTGATTAGGTGTTACAAGGTTTAAATTAATAACCTGCAAAGTGCTTTTTATAGGAACGTTATTGACATATCTGTAAAGCTGGCTACCGTCCAAATAATTTTGTATGATTAAAAACGTAGGCTACTTAGTAAGAGCAAAGGAAAAAATGAATTTTTTCATAACGAAGTTGATTTCTTTTTTACTCAATTATGTTTATGTCTCTTTTATGGATGGTCTAAGAATATTCATGCAATGTGGTGTCAAAAACCTAGGATGTATGATTTCATGAGCTCCTTTTATTTATATTACTTTTGAAGGCAAGCCAGTCTCTTTGTTTCCCAAATGGAAAATAAACCATGATTAATAAATATTTTATGACAGACTTACCCTTTCTTTTCCATAGAGCCGAGAGGACGCCTCTCCGGCTGCATCAGCAAGACCTATCCACAGAATAGCAGGGGTAGGGCTCTCCACGAAGAACATTGCCCGTTTGCTGCATATATCAGTTATTCGAAATTATCAGGCGAATGACAGTTTCAAACAGTCCGACAATCTCACGAATGTGAAGCCATCAATGAAAAAACGCAGCCGAGAGCTTACGGACGAAGCGGAGGTTATTTGGGATAGTCAGGAAAAATTGGATCTAGATGAGACCTATATGGACTACTATCCAAAAAACAAGAAAGGTGACCGTTTAGTTGGTGAGTTGCTATTGTGAACATAATGATTGCAAGTGTATATTTCAGTACACAAGGCCATTTGTTAAAATAGTTTGGTAGTTTTCATAATTAGTTAATTCTATAGGTTAGTGGGAAACGCCGTGTTTTAAACCACGATTTCTGAGGTACGACCAAAGCTCGACTATACGGATCTTTTTCTAAAAGATTATCTTAAATGTATAATGACGACGATAAGTTTGATCACTGTCTCATTTAGTATAGCGAGCAATGCTTACATAGGGAGATCACTGCTGTGTAGAACAGGCTTAAACGTAAAAATGAGTCTGTAGTAGCAATAAATATCACAATTTAACACGTTTGCCGTTAGATTTAAATCTGAAACGTGGCGAAGACGGGGTCTTTGACGTTGACGAATTGGTGACCCTTCTTCGAGAAGAGCGAATGCTGGACGTGGTGGTTATTGAAACTCCGCCGAAACTTCCGTACGCCGACTATCTTATCATTTGTACGGCAATATCGGTGCGACAAGCGAAAGCCATCACCCAGCATCTCAAGAAAATGGTAAGCGAAGCCTGCGTGCAAAGTGGGCTATTAAATAGAAATGTATACTTAGCAGTATGTTGAACAAAATTCGTGTTCTGCAGATTTCATAAATAATAATAATGCACCGATACTCATAGAAAGATAACTTTTTTCACTATGAACAATTCTATAGAAGTTAGAGGATGTCTGAGTACATGATGTATTCTTTTGCACACCCCGCGAAATAAAAAAGTTGATAATTTAAAACTCCGTAAAGGTTCTCGCATTTTTATATAAACATTAGTCAGCTTCTACTCTAAATGAGCATAAAATTAATAAAATCGAACCATATTAGATTTACTTGGTAATATACGTAATTCTATTATATATTTTTTTACTTCGTGTACCACGTCTTGGTTTGGTCTTTGCTTGGGCCTTTTAGTTCAAGCGTAAGAAGAATTTGAGTGACCCGCCGATCAAAATCGAGGGGCTGGATTGCGACGAATGGAAAGTTCTCGATATGGAAAATATTGTCTTGCATATATTTGATCACGAGACGCGCGGAAAATATAATCTTGAAACGCTTTGGACAGTCGGTGAGCACTCCCTCTTTGTAATAACAAAAATTGATGCAACAGGTTTTTCTGCCTGATATTTATTCTCAGTGACTTTCCGAAGCTCACTTAACTGTGGAAGGGAAAAAGAATCTATATAGAAAAGACATTTTTATCATGTAGATAGTTTAGAGACATGTTTGAGCTTCAACGCATTACATTCTAATATACTAAATCCTTTCTGGATAATTTCTAGTCTAGAAGATGAATATTCTGCATTACAAATACATGAACTGTACGTACATCAACATATGTATCATGAACCATTGGTGCCTTGCGGAATGATGAATCGTATTGCAAATAGTAGCAATAACTAAAAAATTACCAATGCGTTATTGAACAAATTGTGCGGATCTCTGTTGAATATCAAAACTATCGCCATGACGTATTCCGCCGATGCTTTTTTAAATTACTGTAGCTGCGTTTCTTTTGTTCATTTATATTCCAAGTTTCGCATATTACACTTGAATGGATTTCAAAGTATACCAAATTGTCAAATCTACGTGAGTGTAGGCCCTGTGGATAAAAATCTCATATCGTGCCTTATCTGAGGAGATCAATAACTTACGACTACGCAAAAGGCATCTTCATTTTATCACAGTAGAACAGTTGGAAAGACTACTCAGATCCAAATTGGCTATGATAATTTTTTTGCGATTCTGGCTCAAGCGAATACATATTGTACCCTGTTTTAAACAACGATACGTTGCGCATTGTTACCAATAATATGCTGCTTCATTTCGATCATTGTGGTCTGTCTTTTAGGTGCCGACATGGACGAACTGGCTCGCGGTATTACGGAACAAGATGAGGTCGACGTTCTCGAACAGCATATGAATTTTGTACGAAGTCTCACTCCACAACAAACCATATCTAGGTCTTCAACATAGGCCTCTGCTCTCATTCAGTGAATGGAAAAATTCGCAACTGGCGACCGACAAAAATCATCGCTCTAGTAGTGCTTTGGAAGGCCATGCACCGGTTCTGCAAAAGGTGTTCGAATTGAAAAAACAAAACAGTAGGTGTGATATGGGTCGCAAGCCAGTCATTATTAGCTTTAAGCTGCAGATTAATCATAATATAAATATATAATCCGGGATGCCATCAAGTTTGCTGATATTATATCAATTCAAATGTCAATATTCAGGAATATCTTTCCTCCTGGCGTCAGATGCTACACGTCGTATGCAGGGATACAGTGACTGGCCGTAACAACAAGGAACAGGATCCTGTGCGAAACTATACGTGTGCTGTTGTCAACGACTGTTGTGCATTATAGAATAAATATTTTAGTCTTTTACATCACAATCGATGTTTGCTAATAACATTGTTCATTCTTCATCTGCACTTATGCTGCGGACACTCGCGCGGCATCTTAGATTAAGGGATGTTCGCCTCTCTATTTCGATTTAGTTTTATTATTCCCAGGTGTTCAGTAAGATACTCCGATTGCATTTTATTATTATTTTTTTTTATTTATTTTTATTTTTAGTCTCGGTTGTCTTGTTCTTTCCCTATTTGCTCCACGATTTGCTTTTATTTCATGCATTCCCAAAATCGCCTCCCTTTTGCCCCGCTCCTTTTTCATGTGCGATTTGTTTCAGTCTTTTCAATTTTAGGTATTTAATGGCTTTTTCTACTGTATAGATAATTTTTAGTGTCGCAATACAGAATACCGATGACAAGTCGAAACCTTGGCTATTGCTTTCTCTAGCCGCTTTCCTGTGCATTTCCGATTATCAGTTTATCACACATTGCATACCCATTTGTGCGAGTCTTTATTTGGTTTGCAGTATTCTTCAGTTTAGAAAACAAAAACATTCAACTTCAATTGAAATGCCATTTTAGGGTCCTTTAACCGCTGTCCGTCGGCGCACTTGTTCGAAGAAGACAATCCATTGTGATAGGATGAGGAGCACTGAGGTGCGAAATCTGCAAAAATAAAAATTCGAATATTAATAATATAACATTGATAAACTTGTTTAACAAACGCTCCATAAGTGTGTGTTATGCCCACCCATTAAACTATTGTTCGCTGTACATACGCCGTACGGGTTTTCCTAGATGAAATTGAACGATTTATGAGGTGCACACAAAGTTGTTAATAAAGCAGGGTCGTCTGCTCTTGTGGTTCTACTTTTGATGTGTATCGGCTCGATTGCAGATCCTTAGCGGGCCTATCTAGTTCTAAAGAGTCAGTTGGGCCTTTTGTCACTATATCGGACTGTATACTACGGCGATTTCATGGTTTACAACAGCAAAGTTATTGACATTTATTTAAGCTGCATTCATTTTTCCATATGTATGTCATATGACCGGAATCTTCTCCCAAAAAATGCAACAACAATAAGACTATTATCTACTTCATCTAAAAGTTTCATTTTTTAGCTATTTCGGTCAATAAGACACCGTATATGGTCAATCTGCATAGTACATTTCAGTGTGCCCCCTGCCATACCAAGGTTGTTCGCTTATTCAGGTGACAACACACACAACAGCGGTTCAACCGTTCATGTTATTCATAACTTACATGCGACACATTAGATGAGATTACATTGAATTCAACAATATTATGAATATATGAATGATTGATGAATAAATTATGAATTAAATGATTGCCACCTCGACTTATTCAGCACTTGGGCTTTCGACGGACGCTTTGCTGATACTTTGTTGCAACTGCTAAACTCACAGATAACACTAGCATTTGCCATCATACATGAACAGCAACAACATATAAAAAATACCAAGATAGTTATGCCGGTGCTTTGTTATACGTTTGTTGCTAACGTAAAAGAGGACATTCCGAGGGGTAAATATCATTGCAAAATGAAAGGCGTTTTAAGCTTCGGAAAAATCCGTACAGTTACATAGTACTTCTCATTGGTCTAGCCCGATTATCCAATCGGTATCAATGTCATTATTATGTCACGAACGATAATATTTGTAAATATTCCTAAATTAAATACATCCATACAAGCGTATACTGATACACAGCCGTTATCTATTTCCCCGATGGTAAAAGTTGTTCACAAAAATTCCAGGCTGCGTACTTATTCGTTTAAGATATTTGCTGGAGACTCGTATTTACCTGTAGTCCGCATAGTATGGCAAAATGGGTGACTCCACTTTGACTCTAAGGAATAGATACCTACTTTGATTAAACTAAGCCGTAAACTATTTGAGTCGGCCAATTGCTAACATTTGTTTTTATAATAATATATTCAGTAGATAAAAAACGCTTCTAGAGCTAAGCCAAGTTAACTGAGGCTAATATACAGAACGATGCAGTCCACAATACGCGACGAACATCGTTTGCAGCATATGATCAATGGACACGCAATAACATCTGTGCACAGGCGAACACTAACAATTAAAAAATACCTTGAGCTTAGCCATACTACTGAATCATTGCCATTGGTTTCGGGAAGTTACAGTAGTAAAAAGCTAGTATTATTGACAGCCACACAATCGCCTCGTGGTGCAACCACTATAATATATTTTGGGCTGACCATTAGCCAACATTTAACGTTCATGGTAGCACTTTCTGCATTACTTCGTAAATGGACCCAATATAAATGTAAAAATGCACCGGCGGGGTCGAACCCATGCATCTACGTGTATCCTCCGGCCGCAAGGCGCACAAGAATGCACTAAGCTACCGAGCTCGACACGGTGCAATCACTGTTGTCACGATTCGTTACCGAAGCATGAACCCGGTCCGGCTTGAAACACTGTTAAAATCTATACGGAACTAATTTGACGTTCACTCTCTAACCGCTTGCTTTACGATATTAGAAGGTCAATTTTTGCACATCATCATCTATTCGTGGCAAAAAAGAGTCCACGAATTGACCCTAAAATATTTAAGACTACAAACTGACTCTTGTGGTACACAACAGGTGACACTGGCCAGGCTGACGGGAGTTAAATGCACTCATAGCAAACATGATGTGGGGTTAGACATTTTGAAAGAAAGGACTCCTCAACGTACGCCGATGCGCATTTGTTCGAAAAAACCACTTCCAATGTAGTATGTGCCTGCAAGTTGCACGTTCGGGACGGAGTTAATACCGTACACGTCTGGGCCGTAAAAATTGAAGAAACTCAATATTGTGCGGTACCCCATCTGGAACTCGCCATCGTCTACTTAGAAATCATATGGAGTGCCAAAGAAAATCGATATATAACTTCTGTCTAGGTCATATGTAGCAAACCGCTCTCACCAATCACCTACACCGTATGAATTAACCTGTTCGAGCAAATGCTAGAACGAAAAAGGGATGATAATCTCTTGGAACGCACTTTGTTACCTTAATAATCAACACACTACTTCGCTTTGACTCATTTGACAAATAGAGAGACTATTAACACTCCAGGATGCTGGTCTCACGATTCAAATAACTCTCGCGTGTTAGGCTCTCGTCTCACTATACAACGATGATCAAAGCTGAGACTCTGTGTCGCACACGTGTGTTTTCAGGGGAATGTCTAAGTAAAATGTCCTTTCTGATGTGTTCCGGTAGTACAATATGTTACATCTCGATACAGCCGACGACATCGCCACAAGGAAGAATAATAATAATAATATTAATATATGTAATATTAGGCTCTTCCTTTGCATGCTACACTTTTTATTCTATGTATACATGCTTATCTAAGCGGTTAATTTTAATAGTTTTAGAATTTAAAATGCTGGACTAGAATTTTGGTTAGGGATCGAAGACAAAAATGTTCTTCTATGAAAAACACTATTGTACTAATACAAGTTCAGTAAGCAACGTTGGTATTTGTAGAATACTGTCATGAAGAACTAGTATAATCTCCTATTACATACGCGCGGCGCTCCCAATATATGGAGTGAGCGGCGCAACGACTCGAAAAGGCGTTCACTTCTTTGGCTTGTTCGTCACCGATCCTTTGTCCTATGTCTTCTGGGAGAGCTATTTAACGTAGTCCCAGTTTCGTGGGGCGATGAATGCCATGCACGTAACTTCGTCTGTGTGTTTATCTGAGCAAGCAATGCTCTAGCCACTGTTGTCGCTGTGCTGTGCCGCAATGCCAAGCACCGGTCGTTTGGCCGACGGTAGCTGTACCTGTGTAGTGACCGCCGATTTCCTCTAGTACAGCACCTTTTTCGTCGATGTAGGCAGTTTTTAGACGGATTATGTCAGTCTGGCTTGGTGACGATTGCTCGCCCGGCCGCTAACTAGGTTCTTTAGAAACCTAGTAGAGTCCACATAGTGTATATGGGTCATAACGATCGCTAGCCCCATGGCGATTATGTCGAATGCTGGCGACCCGGTGGCGCTTGCATTTTGTTCGCGCACGACCGTGTGTCGTTTGCAGTCGAAGAAGACCTCTAATCACAACATGGACAAAGACAAACGTCTCTGGCGACAACAGGCGACAGAGATAGAGAGAGAAGCCTGCATAGATAAAGAGAATGTTTAAGAGAGAGAGAGCGAGAGAGAGATGAAAATCGACTCAACACATCGACGCGAGGGTTGCAGAGGACAATAATATTTCGCTTTTCGGTTTGCGCACTAATTTTCGCCTTTTTACTCGCTTTTGGTGTGAAGCTAACTCAGGCGTCATTGGGGGTCATGGCCAGGGGGAATATTGCCTATAAAGCGAAACGTGTAGACATGGGGGTATCTGTCGACGCTTTTCTACGAGCCTTGTTTGAGTAAATCTTGTTATCAATGGCCAGAGGCGCGAGTGCTGAGGGAGTGGTCAGGCCGGCATTCGATCGCTTCGGTCAGGACCACATGAGATGGCCGTCCGCGTATTGGCATCTTCCACTGAACACTGCTGGCCAGCTAAGTACGACTGTATATATTTGTGCTATGTATAAATGGGTCCGTGTATATACATATATAAACACGTAGACATTACAACATATGTGCATCGATGTCTTCTTCTGCCTATCTTCCTTTTACTCCGTGTATATTTCTGTGTGTATGTGGTAACACCGATGCGAGTCTGCGTAGACTGTACATAGTTCCGCGGCGTGTAAGATTGCATGAGCTTCATGCCAACGGCAGCGCCGGTAGTTGTGGCTGGGCGGTGGTGTTATGAGATTACAGCCGCGCGTTGGCCGAGCCTGAAGAGAACAAGGAAGGTGCGGGCAGGACAAAACCCAGCAGTCCGTCCGTTATCCAGAGAGGGTCACAGGGGTGCCTCAGGGGTCGTCTGGGTGGGGATTTATTGGAGAGATGCGGCCACTCGGCCAGGCAAACGAGCGCGCACACGACGAGCTTTATAAAGGGAAATAGACATATTTTAAAGTTTGAAATAAATGAGTTTGCCAAACGGAACGCGTTCGTCTACTGCCACTTCCCGCCTCCAGCCTCCAGAGGAATACGCTTGCTAGGGAATAGGTTCCTCTGCTTCCCCCGTACCCTCGTCCGATCCCGCCGGCTTTGTGTCATCTGTTGTTGTCGTCGTCGTCGTCGTCGACGACAACGAAGGCCGACAAATGCCGCGAGGATGCCTACGATAGAGAAGACCAGTGGTCCGCGCCGACCCGGAATGGAGTGAGAAAGAAGACGAGGCAAAGTTGGTGGTTGCACTATATGGAGCGTCATACGCACACATCAACAGACAGCAACACTTGGGTGAAATATGGCGATGTCGATGAGCTGTCCATGCCATCCTGCACATATCTCGGTTGACTCTACTAGAAGAAGAGAGGTCCAGACATGCTCCTCGAGACAATTTTTGTATTTCTTAGCTATAAAGTGGACGGAGTGCACATGACCGAGAATAATTTGTCGCATCAACGCGAATATATATATATAGATATATATATATATATATATATATATATA
>MNPL01006617.1:0-13949 GCA_002081605.1 Tropilaelaps mercedesae | reverse complement strand
ATATATATATATATATATATATATATATATATATGTGTGTGTGTGTGTGTGTGTGTGTGTGAAATCGAAAAAAGATCGCTTGACAAAGATCTTTTTATTTATGTTTACCAGCGACACATTTTTGTGACGAAAATACACAGAGTAATAATAAATCGTCTGCTAATATTGATTAAAAAGCACAGGCATGGTGTTTCAAATGTGTGTATATAACTAGGGCATGCTAAACAGGCTCGTAGACTAAAAGTAATCCTTAGGCTGTTGTCTAAATACACGATGCGCATTTTTGATGCTCGAACGTTAAGCCATTAGTATCTGGTGTAAACGATTCGTTTCATTAGGTATTAAAAACCGTGAATCCTGTGCAATCTACGAATCACAAAGCGCCTTCTGAACTTGAGGCCTCGGTTTGAGCTGAGATCTTCCCTTGTAAAATGCCACTGTGCGTAATCTTCAAACTCAACCATTTTAGGTTGAGATAAAAGAAAAAGAGGCACGATTCCTCTTACCGACATAGCCGTTTTCCTTTTATGAACTGATGCATAATGTAGAAGTTAACCAGAAACTGCTGAAGCATAGGGGGGAAAACGTCCAACAATTTCTTACGTCTTCCGAGTTTAACCAAACAGCTACTATGCAACTTTTTACTGACGTGTCAACTTTATCTTTTTCCCACTAATTCCATGACCATTCTAAGACGCTAATCGTTTAGCTAAGGCCCTTCCTTTCGGTTACTCCGACATGGAGGTCTCTGATCGAAAAATCCGAAGTGCTCCACCTATTTTAATAGAGTATTCGTTCCATTTCTAGAAGAAAATACGATACACACCCATGCAAATAAAAATAGAAGGGACTCGTTTCGTTGAGAAAACCTACATATTGCTATCGGAGCGGAGTGTCTTGGACGGCCTGCCTGATAACGGCAGGCTTGAATTACTGTCACATACTAGTCAGTACGTCTGCTTTTTATCATGGCTACAACTACTACCGGATTGCAGCATAACCCTGACGATTCCATGAACAACCAACCAAGCTGATCTTATTGAGATGGCCGAACTTAACAAGCGTCACCAGATACGAGCATAATTAGAAAAGATTTAACGCACAGCTAGTCCTTTTCCCGCTGAAGAGACAAACTTGCGGTGGTACGTGAGACGCTGTCACGGCAGATTCTGAATTCTCATCCGTAACGTACGGCTACAAAAGGGCGATTTTGAACTATTTGGATGATTCAAACCCATTTTCACTGAAGAGTACGCAACAACGAAACGCGGCGGCTGGCACGATTAAACTAGAAAAAGCAGGTTTAATTAATAAATGAATAAATCATCGTATGGGATAACTTTAATCAACACGCACTTAGTATTCTGTTGTTTTAATTATTAAATATTGTATAGCGAATGCAAAATGAATAGAACTGTGTTTGTTTCTGATTTTCGCTAAAAAGGATAACTCCGCTTTTAGCATAAGTTTATTTCTACTAGAACCTTTAAATTTCACATTATTGATTTACAGCAAAGGTTCCTCTTGCGTGTATGCATGGCATGACATGCATATATATATATGTAATATATATATATTACACGAACCTGGAAGGTTCGCTAACCAAAAAACGATACGTCGCAGTATCATGCTAAAACATGCTTTCTGAAAATCTTGGTATTTTCCATTTACTTCGGCGTGAATCACAATTGAGTCACAAATTTTCTTTCAAAGGCCTATTTTAATAAAGGCTTAAATAAATAAAATTATTGTCTTTTCGTCCGGAAAACTCCTCGCATTGTTAGAAGAGTGTTAAATGTAGTTGATGTTAAATATGGTGGATGACTATTCATTAATCACGCGATTTCCTTAATACACATGCGCCAACTTTGTTTATTTACGCATTCATTGAGATTAACGCGTACCTCAGGTTACAAAAAGCGTCAAAGCAGTCGTCACTCAGATATATATGAAGACAAATATGGGACGGCGTTCGGTAACTGAATAGCAATGCATCTTAAGGCGAACGGTAATAAACAAATAGTGCGGCTGTCATTTTACGCGTCAGTTGAAAATCAACCCTGACAATAGAATTGTTTGAGACCACTTTGAAGGCCGGGACCGCGGCAGGTCGCCCGATAAACCGTCGGGACTGACAATAACCATACTTATAACTGTAGTTCAATGAAGCAATTGTTATTTCAGTCATGGCATACCGTATTCACATTCGTCCGTATTTTGCTTCGAAAATGCAGGTTTCTCGATAGCACCTAACCATGCCTAAAACGAGCTATTTTTTTGTAAATATATGTATATATTTTGTTTCGTAAGTATATATATTTATATACACAGACACGCATGACAGAATACTCTACTTTCATCGACGGCATCGCCGCCCGCTTGCGACTGCACTCTTTATTCTTATCTTTCTGTGTCCAATACTCAATTTCTAATAATTTCCATATATTTGTCAATATCTAATATCATCACATGTTTTAGTTGCTGCATATATAAACTCATAATTTCTTTAATAACATAATAATGATATTACTGAGTATACCACTACAGCGGCTCAGTGTCGGACAAAATTGTGTTATGTCTTCAGGCTCCTTACAGAGGTTGCTCATTCCCCTTTCTACAATGAGTTATCATTATTACACTATCTTCTCCAATAAGCGTGCTTGCATCAATGAATTGCTTGATTAGTTATGGATCTATCTGTAATACGGTTATGGATGCTGCGATGGTCATGTATGGTTCTATCTAACGTTCGCTTATGAATTAGCCAATTAACGTACGCTTTCATTGATCCTTTTTTGTGCTTGCACTCAACCGCCAAGTCTCTCTAGCAAACCGACGGAGGCGTTAGACACGAGGTTAAGGTTCGGCCGGTCGGTACTAACTATTGGCCACTGCAGGGGTAGTTCTACGGTGATTATCATCCCTCGTTGGGTGCCTACGCCGCGCGCGCGCGCGCGCGCAATCGTCGACGCACTATTCTAGGAGAGCATTTTTGGTGGGAGAGGCGCGGGGGCAGTATTGATTCGTTCGGGTCGACCGGCCAACACCCGAAAAAATATACATCAGCGCCGAATTCAAAACTTTGGCCCAGTCGTCTGCGCCGTCGCTGGACTCGCGCTGCCTCCGCCCAGCGTCCGGCGAATGCTTCGTTAACATCCTCATTGCCATTGCCGTCTAACGACGCGGGCTGATTTTGCACCGATCTTGGATCATCTTGGGTCGCGCTCAGTCACCGTCACCACTCGGATCGGCGCGTTCGCGCGGGGGCGGCAGCTGCCCTCGTCGATCGGCTCCATCGTCGAGCGCCACGCCGTTGGCCATCTCTGAGGCTTCGGCGTTGAGATCGATGTGAAGCGTGTCTCGCATCCACCGAATATGACGCTCACACAAGGTCCGCTGCCAGTATTCGCCGGCGCGGAGGACGTCCCTTATGAACACCTGCTCTTCTTGCATCGCCCGGTTCACCCGCGACGGGTCCTTATGGTCCTTAATCACCCAACGAAATCGTTTGTCCGCCGACTTCAGTAGGCCGAGATAGGCGAGCACGCAGAAGCGGCGATGTTGCCACAGCGCCTCGTGTCCTGTGTGAACAAGGACAAATAAACAAACACAATTTTGTAACCGATGACCGGTAGACTAAAAAGGTAGAGATTAGGATGACGGTAATTGTGAGAGAAAAATTGCAAAACAATTACCTGGAAAGGTGTGAATCAAGTCCGTGATAAACTGAAGCTCAGTCTGGAATAGCGGTCGAGAGTTGACGCGCAGCAGAATATACTGCCGGTAGGCCATGCCCGAGTGGTCGGATACGTGCGACTGTAGAAAGTCTTTGCTGCGCTGTAGTTCGCTTTCGATTATCAGCGGAGCGCCCTCGACGTATTCGCGTACCAGATGTCGTCGGTAATCCCACGCATGATAGTTTGAAAAGTATCTGCCACGAAAAGACGGCAATCAAGCAGCGCCGGTAAGACGACGAAGAGAGAAGCGATTTTCCAGCGAGCCATTTTTTTTTGGCTCTGGCCAATTCAGCCAACATTTAACGTCCACGGTAGCAGTTTTTGCATTACTTCGTAAGACGGACCCCATATAATGTAAATGTACCAACATTTAACGTCACGGTAGCAGTTTTTGCATTACTTCGTAAGACGGACCCCATATAAATGTAAATGTGCACCGACGGGGTTTGAACCCATGCACCTACGTGTCTCCTCCGGTCGCAAGGCCCATACGAATGCACCAAGCCACCGAGCTCGACTCTCCAGCGAGTCTGATCGCTTCGGACGGGTCGCATTAGCTAACAAAACAGTGCGTCCGATAGGAGGTACATCAATTGACTCGAACAACGTAAAAAAGCAAACAAATTAAACTTTACCAGAATGCTGCACACGCAAGCAAATGCGTCGATGTATGCATGTTTCAGCATGTAGGTTTACGGCTCGACTAAATGGTACCTCATCAATTTTTGGCTTTTATCCGGCTACACAAAAATATCATATCGCATATAAATTTCCTTATTCGTAGCCAATTCATTTATCCGTAAATAGTACATATTTCTTATGGATGAGTGGTGTTCGCCATTAAGCTCTCATGAATAGTCTAATTTCAAATTTAATCGCCATTGACCTAGAACCCACTTCGATGCCATCGTGTCGCAGAGCTGGAGCTCGCTATGAAGAACGGCCTGTCTCCTTTCCAGCGGATAATTCTCCATCTCCTGGCCGAGTAACCATTTGCGATGGAAGAATGCTTCAGCAGTTTTCGGCTTGCGAGACAGCGCCAGCTGGGACAGCTGAAGTTCCTGCCGAAGACCCAGGTTACGCTGGAGGTAAAGCCGCCTACGATGATTCCACGCCACGGCCAGCTCGGGATTGAGAAGCAATAGCACATTTGTCAACTGAATCAGCTGGAAGAACGATATTAAGCCACACACGGCCAGGGGTTAGAGCAAAAGAATGGGCCATCTATTGTACAAATGCAGATATACACGTTCTAGTGATAGTGTATCATACAGCCGAGCATCAGCCTACCTGTTACGAAGCACAGATGGAAATGATACATAGAAGTCACAGGTATATATATATATATATATATATATATATAAACTGTCAAGTACAAAGCAAAACGATTGCCAGTTGTACTACGTGGAAATTTGTTCCCAGATAAACCACATTAATACCGTAAAAAGGTTTTTCTTTGTTTGTTACAAATTGCCCCTCAATCTCAGTAATAGCTGTAATATCCCCTATAGCGCGGTAAATATTGACTGACGCAGATTCGACGTACCTTATCAGTGTCATAACAGTTATGAAGTTGCTGACTAGCGAACGTGTACACTGGCACCACGCACCAAGACTCTAGGCCCAGGTGGTTCTCGACAACATAAACTGGACTCCGGTTTGCCCGCTCGGCGCCATTCTCCTTAAGGATGACATCGAAGCTCTCAAGGAGGGCATGCTTCCTCAAAAGCGATTCGAGATCGCACACAATCCGCTGACACAGCTCCGAGTCGCCCATGATTACTAACGATGAACGCACGCGATCAGCGGGCGGCACAAGTCGATAACGACGAAATTGTGCTGATTAGCTGCAAGACACTGTCTTCTCTTGTTTCTTTGTTCATCTCCCGCCCCCCCCCAACCGTACCGTTGCTCCTGTTGTTTATTTACGTTTGAACAACACAGTACAACAACAACAACAACAGCACTGCTATGCCTGCCGACGTGAGGCCGCGCCTGACTCTGAGGACACGCAAACAAACGACGCAGCTCAGGCCCAGCGAACGGGAGCGTCGACTGAAGATTGTTCGTCTGTCAGCTGACGGGTTCGAAACGATCAGAATGGAATCAAATCTGTGCTGGACGACCCGAACCTTCGTGTGGGCGATTGCCGTCAGCTGTTACCTGGGCCCAGATGAGTTTACGTCTGCATCGTTAATCAGATACGCCACTTATCCCGGCAAGGGGAATCTTTGGAGTGACGGACGCTTGACTGGCAACACTGGAGAACCCCAAACTCAAGATCCACCGCCGGTGTATCGGCTGGGTCTGTACCGGCTAGCGGCCCGCAGGAACACCGACAAACTGTGCCAGCAAACACAAAACGTATTGGCAAACGACCAACTGGCCTAACGGCTGAAAAGCCGAACAGGACTCGGTAGCTGCTAACACAGGCGACCCACACCCGCCGTCACGCGCGTAGACAATCCTATCTCTCACTAGACATCCTGTCACGCGGACCCATCTATCGGAAACGAATCCCGCGCTAGAAACTCTCGACTTTCGTCTCACGAACACAAATATACGCAAGCACCCGCACAACTCCGGTATTCACTGACGCCTCATGACGCTCGGCCGCTTCGGTGTTTCGGCCGCACGCGAGATACTCCCTCCGTCGTTGTAACGTTCAGCTGACGCGAAGTAGAACCGCTACGGGGGACCGGCTGTTGGCGGAGCTTCGCCTGGTCGTAACCCGCTGCCGCCGCCACCGTCGTCGTCGTCGTCGCTGCAGTTGTATTGCACGCGATGTGCGCGCAAATCAGCTCCCGCTTGAACGGAGTACGCCGCTTTGCCCTAGGGAGTAACTGACGCGCAGGGACGATTCATACTGTTATCCGACGCCCGCTGCCGGAAGTCGACGTTGACCCGTTCTCGTGGCGTCCCGTGCGGCGTTTGCATTACTGGCCGATGTTCGTCCCTCGGTCTCTGCTTGTGTTCGTTGGCCGCCCGAACATCTGTTAAGAGCAGGCGTTTAGGCGGAGTAAATAGCGAACAGTGACATTCACATCCCAGACAGGTGCTGAACCTCAGCTGTGTCTTGGTTCAGGCCGTGGGAAAGGGCCCTCTTTCTCCCCCACTCCCTGTACGGGCGTCGCGCCCACCGCGGCGTTTGGTCTACGCACCGGGATAGCGTTTGCTCATTAGACGACCGTACAGGGTAGCCAGTGGCCAGTAGCAAAGCCTTCGGAAAAACAATTGGCGATTGGGGTTGCTGCCGAGGAGACGGCTGCGCGAGTCGCGTTCCGAAACGGAGAAGAAAAACACGGACGCCGATAGGAAGAAGCTTATGAGCGAATCTCAGTGTCAGGCGACCCTTCGGGGACGGGGGGAGGAGGGAGATGTTTTTTCGCTTCGTCTCCTCCGGGTTTCGGGTTCGCAAACGAGAGGGTGCTCGGCGACAGGCGGCAGATCGTGGGCTTGTCTGCGTATCACGGCGGTGTTTTGTTTGGCACTGGCCTAGCAATTGGGCAAGGGTTTGACTGCTTCTCATTTTCCAGCCGCTAACCACTGATATATTATCGACTGTTGCCGGCGGTGCGTGGAGCTTCCAGAAAATATGGCAACTGCTCCTTTCGGCGATTAGGGCTACGATTAATGTCGTGAAAAATCAACAGCCCGAACTGATAATGGACTGGAAAAATTGACCAAAAATATTTTTCAAAGTGTAACTAGGAAAGCATAGATAACACAGCCGATTCGTCCGACCTCTCTACCGCGAAGGTGTGGTGGCAAAAGTCACCCCCTGCTTTACTTATTCATGAACAAGTCGATTTGGACGTTTACATTGTGGACCGTCGCTATTCCGATATCGTTGTTCACAATTACACAGGAACAAAGATATGGGGCGATAATTCCAATTATGAACTGCTCTTTCAGTGGTTTTGGTCATGATTATTTTTGATCCATACTCAAACATGGAAAATGTTGGCAGATGCCTAAGTTTGCAGTCACACGTCCTAAAACGGGTCGTTATAATATCCAAGTGAAGATTGCCTTCGGAAAAAGTTATTGTCAACTGAGCATGGCATTTGGTCTCGGGAAACTTTTTCTCACGACCGTATGTCGCAAACAGGTCATGCCGAAGTAGATTCACAATATTTTGAGCCTAGTAACTTCGCGTACTGATAATTCTCGATTGAAGTATTTTCAATGACATGTTACCTTAAGCGAGATGCGTAGACGACTTATAAGGGTGACTTATGCAAAACAAACAGGCGACCTCACATCATCGTCATTTTCGGGAATATATGACTGTTACACATAGCTAACGGAATAGGGAATTAGATGGACAATGTGGGGAAATTGCTTCTCGTTAAGGAAAAAGCGTTACTTACTGAGAATGTCTCGCCAGGGTCAGAGCAGCAACCTTTCCGTAGTATTCTTAGCTGTTTCTTCTAACATATGTGATTAAATTTTTTTAACAAACTGTTTTGAATTGTCGCCACCGTATAAACACTATCCGGTTAGCAGTGTTGACGTGTTTTCTCCGGACGAAGTTTCTCCTCTGTAAACGTTTAACATAACAGTAGAGTCGAAGCCGAATTTTACTCATACTAAAGGTATTGGTCTGACACGATATACGCTTTTTGTCTCAGGAGGATATGACATTTAGTGGCGGAATTCGGTACTTTACGGAGACTACTGAAAATATAAATCCCAGTAGTGAAAGAGGTTGCTGCACAGAAAAGTCGCTTAGAAACTTTACGAACTTTCTAAGTAGATCTGCAACTACAGAGACTTGCGAAATTCGGAATAGTCACTCTTCCTCGACAGTCCCGGTGGCGACTCTACGCCATCTAGCTGGACGGAATCACTAAAAATCAAAGAAGAAGTTAAGCCGAGCACTATCACTGAAATGCAAGATGCCTTCTAAGTTTTTAGTTTTTACGTTTCAGAGGAGTTGATAAGCAGATGGTATCAGCTCGACATTCGCTGCTAAGCTGCCATGCAGTGTCAATTAATAACATTTCGCATCTCGTTGGCCGTTCTTTAACTCATGATGGCCTATTGTTTCATGGAGAAATTTGTTAAACTAATCGAAGCTACCGTTGAGATAGAACTACGTGCTAGAACACGTAGACGAGATCTCCTCGCGAGTATGCAATGAAATGTAATTAATGAACTGTTTGTTTTATATCGCTGATTGAACACACGCCCTGGGGATGTATTCAACTATCTCAGCGTTGTATATTAGATTGCTGTAGCTAAACGTACTGTAAGAATTGTAGAGATCTGGTTTGTTTGACAACATTTAACCAAAACAAAATGACGGCGAATTTCTATTTTGTTAGTCGAGTGGACGCAGTTACGTTGGAAGTTCCATTGTTCGGAAGAGGCGCAGATGAAGGGAGATGAAGTTTCCAGAGGCGCCTTCTCCTTGACGATACATTCTTTGATATTCTGCGTTAACCCTCTAGAACAACTATGCTGACCTCCAACTCGGTATGGTACGTTTCGTGGCTCATTGCCTACGAGCAGTTTTTTACCCCTGTTAAGCAAAATTCTTCTTAGAACCGCCATTTCGTATACTTTGTTCTTCCCCCAGACCGTGCAAGTTTTGATCGATGTTGTGAAATTCACGCAGTCACTGGTTAACGTACCAATTTGCATTGATTTTGCCGACTCTTATGCTGGACTAGGAGAAAACCGAAATATAGCTAGCCGCAGAGTGTTAGGTAAGGGCCGACCCTCAAACCCTTAACTTTATCGGTCGCACCAGATATGTCTCCACTCATTACTTAGCGATTATAACCAGTGTAGGCATCCGCAGAAACCCTATCAGAGCCTAGCAGAGAGCTTTTTTACGCCCGATTAACACCGGTCACGTAAAAACAGTACACCCGTTGAACGACAGCCGGTATCACCGACGATTCCATAAAGTGTTTTTTGCACAGGTGTTGAAAGATACTGTGTCGTATGTAGAGATTCAAGCACGAAATCTACGCAGTTTACCCAACAACATGCCCTCCGGCCAGGCGATCTCGCGTCTGACCAGAAGAAAAGTGGCCAGATCGCGTTTCTCTTCTCTCTAGATGACTACATCAGTCCAGCTCGATTGGTCTTCTCCACAGTCGAAGCTTCACAGAATTCCCGCTTGCCATTCTAGTTAGTTGTTTCCCCTTTTTCCGTCATGTCCCTCTACGGCTGAAACGACCCTTTCTCCAGATGGCCGCCCACTACCCATCCAGTGGCCCCCGCCGGCCTAGCTTCAGCCGGATCCCACCGGCTGGCGGAAGAATTTCTGTCCGTTTGTCGTCGCCCTTAGTATCTACCGTGATGGCTCCGCTCACACCGACGACAGCCGAAGAGGAAACACTGTTTTCTTTCGGCCTCGGAGTTCCCCTTTCTCCAACCCGGTATTCTTCCCTCCTCACCCATAATTCGCTGTTTGCTGCTCGTCGTTAGTAGGCGCTCGCGCGCGAAGCTTCCACTCTGTCGCCTGCGCTATGTGCGCGAGTCGGCCGAGCGCTCTGACGTCGTCGCGGCCGCGGCGCACCGATGGCTCCAGCGATGGTCTGCTCGAGCATCGATGACCACTGGAGAACCACTACGGCCGTCAGATCACTTCGGAGCCCCTGAGCATGGCACGGCTGGTGCTAGACGCGTTCGCTGGCCCGGCACCAGCCGGCTGCGTTACCTCTCGTAGACGGAGTACTCTGGCCCGGGTCGCGTACGCAGGGTGC
Organism: Tropilaelaps mercedesae; assembly: GCA_002081605.1. NCBI lineage: Eukaryota > Metazoa > Arthropoda > Arachnida > Mesostigmata > Laelapidae > Tropilaelaps > Tropilaelaps mercedesae. Next base: position 3,490 of record MNPL01006617.1, on the reverse strand, counting down.
CGGCGCGTTCTACGCCGGACGCCCTAGCGAATGAGGCGCTGGTGAGTCCCTTCTCGAGTCTCTGGCGCTATCACCATCGATGGTAAAATACCATTAGCGGCTGGTTTGTCGGATCTACCAGCGCGTCGTCCCGCATGAGTTCTGTTTCCCCCTCTCTCTCTCTCTCGCTTTTGCCGACTCTATCCCTTTCTCGTTCTCTCAGACTCAAAAAGACGTCTACGGGGTTCCCGTCTTCTGCTGGACTGTCCCCTTTTTCTACGTCTGCGGCGGGTGACGACGGTCGTTCAGTTGTTGCGGGCGCCGGTGGCCGTGTGTGCGTGTGACTCCGTCCGTCTGAGTGAGCGAAGCGTGTTTGAAGGGGGGTGGGTTGTGTGTGTGTGAGCGTTTGTGTGTGTTCTGTTGTATTTGTGCCTGGCTCGCATCCAGCTCCGGCTTTGCCTTTCGTCTTGCAGCTGGGTCATCGTCTTGAAGTCGTCTTCGCTGCGGCCGGCGGCAACAGCGCCAACAGCAGCGGGGACGAGCCGCGGTTTTGGCCGCTGGGACCATTATCTGGGTTAGTTTGCGTAGAACAGCCCTGGCATCACAGCGGCCAGCTGCCGAAAGCAGGAACGCATCGTCGTGTGTTGACGTCCGCGGAATAGGAACAGAGACCGCCAAGACGGGATCGAATCTGCAGCTCACTCTCTATCCCATAGAGTAGAGCTAAAGCACGTTATCGTAGAGTGACCGATTTCCAGCGACCTACAACGTTCGGCGAACCCGTTCCAGGGGTATAGGCTGCAGCCCGCGATGTAGGCGGGGACATCCGACGATTCGCTTTACCTGATCGTATTTCCAGGACCCAGCTAAGAAGTCTGACGGGTGACAAAGCTGCCAGCTGGCAACGCGTCCTCTATTTCGTGCTGGATTCAATGTTTTGCTGGAGTGATGACCACAACGGTCACCAGATTGACACAACTCGTTATCTGCCTGATATTAGGCAATTCGCCTGAGAAGATCAAAATCACTGGCGGACAGGGCACTGGCCAGTGCTGTATTGTCGCCATGGAGTGCGGCATCGCCAATCACCACCAGCGGGACGAGCTTCGGAAAGTGCAGCGGCGAAATTTCGTCGAAGTGATCTAGATGCAGTGGCCGCTGTTGTGGGGGCGGGCATTCAGCCCCTTGGTCGAGGGGCCTCATCAGCCACCCTAAGGCCGACCCACCCACGAGTCGATCGTCGTGGTCTTAAGGTGCAACCCCATTTCCTTCCTCCATTGGCACGTGCGCATTCGACGACCCAGCCATGCGCCGTGACCTCGGCGTGCTCCTCACGTTGGTCAGTCTATTGGCGTTCATTAGCTACCGGTATGACTTCAGCACGACCGCTTTCCTCGAGCATCGCTGGTTTCACCGCTTCAGCGACCGAAAGCCACCGTTTCCGTCGGCGCCGAACCTCGATGGACTGGAGTTCGTTCTGACGCTGCCCAACTCCCAGGAGCATCGTCAAAAGCGGGTGCAAACCGTATGCGAACGCTACCGGAAACGCCTGTGCCGGCCCCACTATCGAGGTCAAAAAAGCAACTTCTTCCCCGGCACGAGGCGAGCGCGACATTGCCCCACGTCCCAATGTCCCCTTCTCGTCGACTTCAGCCACAAGTTTATGTTTTGCTTCGTCCAGAAGGTAGCGTCGACCAGCATCAAGGCGCTGTTCCTCAACGACACCCCCACGACGGACCAGCTGCCGCGAGAGAACGTCACCAAACTGCACCGGATCGCCAACGAGGCCATACCCCGGGTGGGGCCGCAGTTTTTCCCGAAGAAGCGCTTGCAGGAGTTCTACAAGGCGATATTCGTCCGCCATCCTTTCGAACGTCTTGTGTCGGTCTACGAGGACAAAGTCGGCCGGGAGCCGGACGACGCCGCCTTCTTCTACGCCACGTACTTCCGAAACTTCGCCCGGCGCAAGAACATCACCGGGACGCTGAGCTTCACCGACTTCGTCGACTACCTCATCGAGACCCCATGGGCTGAGTACGACGAGCACTGGATGCCTTACTTCCACCGGTGCGAGGTATGTCTCGTCGGATATGACTTCATCGGCAAGCTGGAGACGGCCGAGGAAGACTTCAACGCGATGCTCGGCGCCAACGGACTCGCCGACCTCAAGCAGAAGCTGCATCGCCTCAACGCCCGGAGCGATGGCGGCATGGACTTCAGCCGCGTGGAGACGTACTTCATACAGCTAGAGCGAAACCAGATTATGGCGCTGTACAGAATCTACCGGTTCGACTTCGAGCTATTCGGCTACAACATTGTCAACTTTATCGACACGTTCGACAACGGAATGCTGTAGCGATGAAGTGCACCGGACAGCACACCACCAAAATACTATATTTGCATTGCTTGGCGTTTTTATACATGTTGAGCAATTCTGAGAAGGTTGTGCTTACACTAAAAACTGACGTATGAAACCGTGTATGTGTGTGTACTGCCCCTGTAACATAATAGTAGTATCAAGACAGTGTATCGACCCTCGTCCAATGCGGTCGCCAGCAATTGATAAACACGCTCGAAACTCATGGCGGAACACGCCCCCTATCTAGAACTCAATAGCAGCACACCAAGCATCAAAGAGCTATACAATATGCCTTATCATGTGCCCACTTACATTCAAATCGTAGCAATAGTCCAATAAAAGTTGAAACAGACTCATCCAGAACGTGTTTACCAATGCGGAACCGTTGTCTCCGAAGGAGAGCTTGTAATCTGTAACGTAGGTAGACGTCACTGCGTTGACTTCGGATGTAACGTTCAGTGAAGATTTCATGAACGACTATATCTGAACAGAATTCGCGTTTTTAATATGCAACGTTCATAGTCGGCCGCTCCTGACAGAACTAGGGCAAAGCCAATGCATTTTATTGATTTACTAAAATTACCGCCGTGTGTCACAGGAGTTCTGTAGGATTATCCGAAGAAAAAAACAAAAACGAACATAGAGATAGCCCATTCTGTTCAGCTGACGTTGTTCGTTTACAATGTCGTAATACTATTTTCTGACGGTGGGAATGTGTCTGCGTTGACCCTTAAATTATCTACTAACAGACATAATTAACTAATATCGCTAACCACAATTAATCGTACCGCCGAGGACAGCTCATCAGATTTTTGTGATGTTGTATAATAGTAGGCCGTCGTAGTGGTCGCGACGAAAATACGCAATAATTAAGTTAAACGTAGTAATATATTGATACTTTGCTATATTTATTCATATTATTATAATAATTACTATTATTATTATAATAATTCCTATTTATTCAAGTGTACCGTCATAACAATGACCATATTAACGATTACTTGGTTGTCGGTTAACGTGAATGTATTAACCACGGTAGTCGCCGTAGTTAACAGCAACCGCAGAAAATGTCACAAACAATGCGTGCAATAATGCCACAACGAAATGTATAAATCTACCCTGTAATATATATATATATATATATATATATAT
>MNPL01006614.1:18457-37578 GCA_002081605.1 Tropilaelaps mercedesae | reverse complement strand
ACACACACACACACACACACACACACACACACACACACACACACACACACACACACACACACATCCCAACAGCCATGTTGTCAATGCCGAGCGTTCAGTCACTCGAGTATGTCACAACTAAAGGAAAGCATTGAGTGCGGATTGCGTAAATGATTTTGCTGTCATCACTCACTCACACACACACGCACACCTAATATATACTCATGCACGTCTACATGTGCTACGTGAATGACTTCACAATACTCGAATATACTCAAAAATGTCCTCTTGTTAACCAAGCAGGCGTTGCAATTCCTATTTACGTTCGATTTACGGTCGATGCGGCACAAACGTGCACACACTCTGAGGAACGCTTGAGCACGCTCTGAGGAATACAAAAGTTAAAAACTGGTAGCCATATATTTTGTGACAAGTAGATGTGGACACGCAGATACAGGTCAAATCGTCCCCAGTTAGAATTTCCAGAGACCTGCCGACTAGGTTCATCAGCGTATTATAGGATGAATCCACCGAGCCAACCTTTTCTAACTTCGAGAACTTGTAGTCGCATAATAGTTAAGCTACCTACCTGCCTTCAGCTAGATTGGTACCCTCTTGCATCAGCGGACTAATCCGCGTCATTGTAAGACCGCAAGGCTATCCGGATTACGTTGGCTCGAAGAATTTCAGAACCGTTCTGTGAGCTCCGTTCCCATCACTTAGTCGCTAAACGCAAACGCTTTCAACGACTCCGTCTCACGTTTTCTCTGGGGAAGGCACACTAATTAAAAATGGCGTTCGTACTTGTGCCGGCCTTCGCCATGAGATAGCGAGCGAAGTCCCTCCGGTCGAGACCGGTCGCTCGTATGAGGGCACCCCCGTGGCACCCCCGTGGCACCCCCGTGGCACCCCCGTGACACCCCCGTGGCACCCCTGTGGCACGAGCCAGCCTGCACGCGCATAGCTTCTGTCAGCGATTTCAGCTGACGACGTTCAGTGGACGACGACGACACCACGCGACCGACGGACAACACCCAGGGGCCGGTGTGTCGCGCTTTATCTGAGACAGCGAACTGCTTCTGTGTCGTGGGCAGGCGGGCGGCCCCGAAAACGCGCGACGGCCGTCGTGCTTTTGGCGCCAACCAGGCATTCCGATGGCGGGCGTGTTTTTTGATAACAAACTTAACGCTCCAGTTAGTTCGTGCAATAACATGTCGCCATGATGGGTTTCGTGGTCGCATATCATCGCGTATGCGCATACCTGTCCGAGGCGTTCTTACGTTCTGTCAGCAACCTCATCGTTGTCATCTGGGGGTCAAGCAAACGTTCTCGGGTAAAGACGGGGGCCGGCTAGGAGGGAAGGAAGCCGAAGACAGCCCAGTTTACACTATTCGAGCTTCACTACGAAGCAAGCAGCTTTTCCAGGGAACAGATTAGTTCAAGCCGTTCTGCTACGGGCGACCTCGCTTACGGAATGGCATTGCTGTCAGACGGCTCACAAGTTACGCCTCCCGTGTAGGTTTGAAGTTTAAGTTTGAAGACGACGATGATCCTAAGACGCTCTCGAGCGGCGTCTTAGGATCGTCGTCGTCGTCGTAGGAAACTTCTCAAGCGGAGGCATTTCGAGTCTAAGCGATTCTTCTTTGCGAAGATATGCGAACGGCTGTGACAGAAATGCCTTCTGCTCTCAATAATCATGGCGGCATAAAACGCGGTGGTCAGTCGGATGCAAGTTTTTACTCAGCTTCCAGAGGCGTTTGCGTTGTTTGATTTCGTGTTACGTGACGTTAGTTAAGGGGAAATAAGACTAGGCTAGGAAAGTAAATGCAGAATTGTCGTACCTGTGATTAAACAAATTGCTTTGTTTTAGGCTTGAGTTTATCGAGTGTTATCCTGACACTAAATTGTGTTCCAGAAGCACCACGTTCACCACATTCATTTTCTTTTTTTGCTGTAGGTTCGATGCTTTTTTTGCTTTTCCGGTTATGACAAGTGTGTTTTGGTGAAAAGTCCCAGCCGGCTCGGAAAATCAATCTGCTTAGCAGCGCCCGTCACTTAAAGGATTAGCCTAGCCCATAATATAGCCGTACCGGGTACGCTTATGGGCGTGCAAGTTTTGCAGATAGAAACTAAAACAAATGACTAATAACGGATTTGCACCCTTATTCGGGGGTGCAGTGGCATTCGCGGTGGTGGCTTGTACAGGCCGATCGTGTTTATGTGGATATTAGTGAAGTGGTTAATTTTTGGAACACTAATCTTGTGGCTTTATTTATGTTCTGCCACCGTTGCGCCGCTCGCTCGAATTAGACAGCCACAATGTTTTCCTGTTGATGATACAGCGACTGCGATAGCCGCCGCCGCCGCCGACGACGACGAGATATTAACATCTCGTAACAGAAATAACCGACAATGCCGGAAATAAATACAATGGGGGAAATAATCACTAGCCTGATTGTGTACGACCCGCTACAGGTTTACTTCCGTTCTTAGGGGAGGTTCAAGAGGGTTCGACTAGGTTGTATCAGGAACCTGAACCCGACAACCAGAAAACAGACAGAACTGGAGCAAAGATGTCCCTACGCGACGCTCGGAAGCCCATTGGCACAGGGGGCGAGATGTTCTAGCTAACTACAGAGGATTGTTGTTTGCCCTTCGTCGCTCGTCGATTTGCTTTTCCTTGCTTGTACATCCTCGAACGCACGCACCACCGTCAACACCTTGGCTGCCACGGCAGCCAATACCAGTCCTGCTGTCCTGCTGTGCTGCTGTCCTGCTGTCCTGCTGTGCTGCTGTGTGACCTGAAGGGAAGAGGACGAACTTATTGGGGAAGAGCATATCGAACTGCGTCGATAAGCACTCATGGCGAGCAGTGGACGAGCAGCATTTCCGCGAATGTAGAGGCACAAAACGCCGAATATGATCATAGCCAGCTAAATTGAAATGGATGTTCGTTTCATTTTTTTTTTTTCGGCACAATTTAGACGTGTATGTATGCGCGTCTGTTTCATTGTGGTTCGTTTCTCAAATGTTTCTCCCACACCGTCCAGAAGGCTCTGCATTGATCTGGCCATAGCGAGGCGACGCGACGCGAATACGTCTGTCTGATCGTAAACAAGATGCGCTACTTGGAAACCAGGCCCGGAAGTTAAGTGCGCCCTCGCAGCGCCCCAGGCGTCTGTACGATGACTCCAAATCAGGCGACAGGGAGTTAGTTCTCTGCCGACGCCATCGCCTCTCGTGGCTCGGAGAGGATATCGGGGCAAGGCAAGCCTTCAGGTGGTCCTGTGAAGAGAAACAAAAGATGTCATCCCCAGACGCCATCCTAGTTTAGTTGAGTCGCAGGCGTCAGGCCATTGAACACGCTATTGAGTCGGAGCATGAGCAGAGAGCGAAGGGGGGAAATCGGTCCCTGCAGTTCCGCCTTTGCCGACGCCCGAGCCAGCATCGCCGCTGTCTTAGAGAGCCGCTAAGCGCAGAGCCGCCCCGAATCAGCCCGACAGACGCAATGGAATAAAGATCTCTTGGTGGAATTTCTCTCAAAGGGACTCGAAGCCGACTTCGTTCGTTTTCGCCCGCCCAGTGTAGTAGTTTCACGTAGCAAGTTGAGACCATTTGGGACCTTTGGGAGACTGAAGTGGATGGAGGGCGAAGGTGCTTTTCGAAAAACGAGGACGACAGTGGACCCAGCTGTCCCCTCCTGCCAGACCCCTGCCATCACCCGCGTATTGGAGGCGGATGCGGACGCCATCGGTGACTGTACGGCCGCTACAAGGCAAGCGGCCAACCAGGAAACCAAATCCTATCACACTTTTGGCGAAGAGGTCCGCCACTGAATCGACAGGAGATCGAGAAACTCGGCTTGGGAAGAAGACGCAAAACGGGCTGAAGCCATTGGGTACGTCGAGAGGTGCGCGGTCTGACATTGGACGCTATTTTTCACGCTGACCTGGACGACGTATTAGGGCAGCCAAGCGTTCCTTTTTTTCTATGGTAGATGTCAGCCCTCGGCCTTTTTCTCCTCCACGACGTTTTTCTTCTCGCTGTCGCTTCATCTTGTGTGGCATTGCTTTCCGCTGTTACGATTGCCACAGTTGCGGCCTTCGATACTCGTTTGAGATTTCGCGCACCTGTTAAGTTCGTAGTTTTGAATTTTGGCCTCTGCGAGCTCGGCTGAGGTAGGCAAGCAAACGATCTAGAATGTGTATTGCCTTCGTTCGAAGTAGAAACGGGAGTCGAAATGCGCTATACAGCACATGTGTGTGTGTGTGTGTGTGTGTGTGTGCAACATTTACCCATCACGCAGTAAACGCAAATGCTTTTTTTCTTCTAGGCGGCATCGCCTAGGTAGATGAGTTCGCCCGGATGTGTGGGGATGCTGTTGGTGTTGGAACAAACACACAGAAGAACGTTGTTGTGACAATATCGCGCCGCCTTGACGCTTTGAAGGAAATTAGCGGCCGCAGTGCTCAAGGCCGCTTTGCCGTACAACTTCTGCCAAGTGCTGCTTCAGTTGTGTGTCCCTAACGGAATCCAATACTCTCAGATATTTGCATATCGTGGCCGTTGCAAAGGCCAGCCAAGAACGCGCTTGTTAAGTTAAGCTTGAAGGCGTGCCTGTGATGGCCCCACGGTCGTTGTGACGGCCATCCACTCGGGAGTCGGTGTCGATTGTTATTCAGACGCTGAAGAAGGACCTCACCGCGTTGAATAGGTCGATGCAAGCGCGTGACGTACTCGCTCGTGCTCGCGCTCGATCGCTTTGCAAAGTGCGATATCTGCATAGCGATGTCGCGATGCCCGACTAAGTGGTATCTAATGCATTGGTCATCGAGATGGACAATTCGACGAAGTCACTACGAATCAGCTACATCCACCACGAAGCACCACACGAAGTTGTCTTCTGCCGAAGAAGTACACCGATCACTAATATTCAAATTGATAGACTAGAATCCCTCTAGGCCAGTGTGGTTTGAGATTGGCACAAGGAGATGCGCCTGACGGTGAGTCAGGACAAATCGTTAGCAGGTACTCACTCTCGCGAATCATCGGTAGATTTGTAGAGATCGAAGTCGGTAAACTTAATCTGTACGCGTTCCTTGCCCTCGCCCTGGAAGTGGTACGTGCACTTCACGCCGCCAGGGTACGTATTCGGGTAATTCGGCGACGTAATAGTACCATTTTTGGACATGTTCGAAGAAATCACCATGTCGCAGCTGCCGTTAGCTGAAATTGTAAGTGCAAGAAAAAAAATAGATACATAACAATGTTAGACCGAGGTTCTCGTTACCAAGGCTCACGACGGTACACAGACGGGGCGGAAAAAGAAATAAAGGGCAGTTTAACATTGTAGTACGGCCTAAACGAGTAGATCTTTCTACACCGTTGGCAGCCAACCGAAGCGTCTGCAAGAGTTGTCTCAGCTGTAACTACAAATGGAAACGGAGTGGGAACAAGGTTAGCCGGGATGGATGCGGCGAGACGGGCGAGGCCGGACGAGATGGGAGTAAATTCGTTTTTGGCAGACGCCACTCACGTCCAACTAACTCTTGAGCCTGTCACAGAAATGGGGCACGCAGACCACCGCAAACGGAGCGCCAAGCGATTCGAGAGGACGTTTGTGGGGGCAAAGAGTCGGACTGGCCGCACGAGAACAGATATGGAAGTGACTGCAAACGAAATGGTTGAGTCAAAAGAGAACACGACTCAGACCTCGCAGGCTTCCGCCAGAGCCTTGCTTATGCTTAGTTGCTTCTGTTTTTCGTATTTTCCGACTGTCTGTCTGTCTCGATGTACTCCGATTATGTTTTTCCAACAGCGGGGCTAGTGAATATACCTGTCAGCCTCGGTTAGGGAGGCTCGCCAGAAGTCCTACCTGGCCATCGAAAGAAATATCAACTTTTATGGCTGTGTTAGATCGCTTGACTCACGCTGACGAATTTGCTCCGACAGTCAGTAACAGTTGAACAATCTTTTCTATTTCTCTAAGTGCACCAGTTAGTTTCGTTGAGTTCGCTCGTTATTGGTTCCATCTGTTATTGCCCGAAATATGTTTAGCGTGCGCGCGTATCTTATCGATTTGCTGCTGCTGCTGCTGCTGCTTTTGGTAGCGTTTATCAAAGCGTCCTAATGCATTAAACACATTGAACGTTGTCGCGAGCAAAATTTTTTCCAGACAGTGGTCGACTGTGATAGAAACAACGGGGAAAAAATAACTTCTGTGGGCGAGGACAGAAATACCTCTTTATGGGACCTGGCGTGGTCCACATCTGCTGCCGGTGCTTTTACTTTTTTTTTCTATCGCTACGCAACTGTCTGTGAACGACTCTTGTTCGAAGTTTTTCGGAACATTACAATGCCGACAAGAGCACAGCAAGGAAGAAATCGTCGGTCGAACGTTTGCCCATCTGCCGAGCTCTCCATGCCAAACTCCAAAACTGTTCTGTTGCGGTAGGCCAGCCCTGCCGGCAGGCAATGGTTGAGATCTATAGAAAATCACAGGAAGCAGATAATGTCGAGCGAGCTTGAAGATAGTGAGGTGGGTGTAGGCGGGCAGCAACTGTACGGCGAAAGTAATAGCCGACGAACAAGCCGAGAGCGGCTTCCCCTCAAGGGAAACTGCGGTGGTCACTGCAGCCCCCGGGGGCATAGCTGTTCATTTGTTTAGACTTCCGCTTAGAGACGACCATTTAAGTTCGATTCTCCCAGCGCGAGGCTGGAGCAGAAGATGCTGCTGGCCAACCTTCTCGACCCCAGAATGCCTCCGTCCCCGGACGGTGGGCGGGATCGCGAACCGGAACCGCATCGAGCCGACAGACAGGCAGGCAGGCAGGCAAGCAGACGGTAAAGCAGCGCAGCAAGAAACTAAAATGGCAGAGCGCGCTTCAATACACGGTGCATGAAGGTGATGGTAGTGGTGATCTTCGTAAGTCTACCCAAGGACCAAGGTCTGCCAGGAGCAAAATTAGAAGCGGATGTGAGGCCGTTCTGGATGTAGAATGTACCCTGGCCTAGAAGTGTTTAGATGTGTGTGTGTGTGTGTGTGTGTGTGTAAGGTAGATGCTATGCTGGCTGGATGCACTCGCCAACGATGAGTTCGCTCTTCCTTCCGGCCAACGTGAACCTACATGGCTGGGGGTCCCTATCAATGATCGACGCGTTTCGTACTCTGCAAGGCAGAGGAACTGTTCGACAAGGAAACGGACCCAAATCTGTCGGTACTGCGTGTCACTCTTTTCAGGTGGGCGTTACGAAAACGAAACATCGATGTCTAACCCTGTTACAGATCCGTACATCAGCAAAATGCATACTACTGTGCTCCGTCGGTTAGCTTTTGCTCGAGGTACTACTGCCAAGTCGAATGCCTGTCGCTTGGCGTGCAGAGCAAGCTTCCGCAGCCTCCACATACGCTCAAGATGCTGGTGAGCCCCCCAGTGACGACTGCTGACCGCTATCGCACTCCTCCTTTCAGGAGAGTTCGTCCTAGGAATATAACAGCCGTCGGGCTGGTCGCCAAAAAAGTGGGAAAGTTACCGTGTCAAGTGGACGCACGATTAGTTCGCAAAAGAACAAGCTACGAGCCAAGACTGCACAGGGTATTTCGGCAGGGGTTTGATTCGGCTGACGGAAGGTAGGCATCGATAACGAAAACCAGATAACGGAAAAAGGCAGGATACGATGCCTTGTACGTGGAGTGCTTCCTGAGGCTTCCCATGACTGTTCAGTGATGAGTTTACCTTCCGGGGTGAAACGAAGCGGCAAGCCAAGAGGATTCGACTCATTGTCGCGCAGCATTCAGGTGTGATTGGACTCCCAACGAGTTGGCGCTAGCAGTGTCCGAGAGGCCGACCAACGAACGCACCAGGGCCGTCGTTGGTTGAAAATTGTTTTCTCAACGTGCCCAGAGCTCCATTGGTCGTTCTCCTCGCTCGGTTCGAGGTGCTTGCCACGGGTGTGCAGCTCGTATAATTGACATTCCAACCATTCATACGCCCCTTGGTTGGGGGAAATTTTGAAGCGGACTCGCGTTTTACGGCCCATTCTAAGTCGGCAATTTCGAAGCAGAGCATTTGCCGAACCAGCAGGCATATACGAAAGAAGCAACCGCCCAATAAAACCAGTCGTGCGACGTCGGCTATTTTCATGTAAAGACTTTTTTGTACCCACAAGCCGCGGTCTGCAGATCCCACGCAGTCAGCAATAAAAAGCTATAGAAAAATTAACTCAGTCACCGCACGCACGTATACCTCCTGTTAATGTTCTGATCTTTGTTCCTCACTTTATCGCTCCTGGTTCGCTCCTTATCGCCTAGCACAAAAAGATGCTATGCCACGAACAAGCCAGCAACAGCTGGATGATGCTTATCGAACTAGTTTCAGTAAACCGAGTTCTTTGATTCGATTCAATCCAACTATCAGCCGGGAGCAAGTACGTTACGTACGGGGCAATATCGTTCTTGGGAGTTTGTGCGCTTCCAGCTCACCAAGCTAACGGTATGATAATAATCGCCGTGGCGTCAACGGCAAACGAAACAGCAAAACAATAGTGCTGGTCGGACAGAATAATAAATCGTCTCCTTTAACACTAACTCAACCTATCTACATCCGTTCCGATGTCTACATTCGGTAGTCGGATAGCGTACGCAAGGTGTGCTTCGTAACGACAACATCGTTTGCGCATGGACAAACCCTTGTGTTGAAGGTATCGCACCAACGGACAGCGTTCCATGAAGAAGAGGAAAAAGCCTCTGTCATCTAACAGCTCGTGGCGATCAATCTTGCGATGCATCACCATCGTTACGCTGTCACCCACCGTCAAGTCTCCTGTGCTAACATATCCAGAAGCAGCCAGTCACAACGGAAAAGCCGGTGCGCTACAATCGCCACCGCCGTCCTCGGTACCGCCGCCACGTACAGGCACATCTACTGAGCTTCCGTCTCCTTTCTCCTGCCTGCGCATGACCGACCGTATCAATATAATGAAATTTCTTTGTTGTGCTACACCCTTCAGTCGCGATTCCTCTCTTTTCATATTTAGAGACCTCCCTGCCTCTTCTGCTCCTTTTTTTCCCCCTTTAACAGGCAATCACCCCCGGGGCTCGTCACCCCCGGGAAGAACGAGAAAGCCTCGACGAATGAACGATGCAAAAGCAGCGTCGTTATTGTAGGAGCAGGAGAAGCTCAGGATGAAAGAGTTAAGGAAGAAGGATAGAAGAGAGGAGGAGAGTAGAAAGCAGATGCGACCGAACGGGCGACAGCTCAAAATCAGCGTCGAGAGACGAGGGCATAGGCGGCCAGACGAGTCGAAGCACCTCTAGCTCACGCCCTTTGCGCTCAGATCGTGTCAGCACGATGCACGTTGCAGATGATGGAGTCGAGAGAACGACTAAGCACAGCAGATGACAGACAGAGAGAAAGGACGTAGAGGCCGGGACATCACGCACACGAATATCATACTTCTGCAATTTGGTTTTTGTCCCTAGTTCCCGCTGTGTTGTCTGCTACGAAAGATACATAGAACAGGACACTAAAAGAAAAAAAGCTCTTTTCTTCTAAATTTGTGGCTTAAAACATCTTTAGCTGACCCTGATTTTTTTCCAATACTCGCTCTTTTTTCTGCTCAGCTCGCCCCATATCTTCCGTTTTCAGTTTTTTTCTGCTAGCAAGTGTCTAGTATTATCACGCTTTGAATAATAATGTTATTGTCATGGAAGGTTGAGTAATGATGTCATGTAAATAAATGCGAACATAATCGATTTACTTGTTATAAATGCATGTTGCCTACACTAAAAAGAATGAAATCAAAGTATGTATATAAATAAATACTTTGAGGGCTGACCATCAGTCAACATTTAATGACCATGGCACCGTTTACCTGTCTACATTGAATCGATGAATATCAACCTCAAAACGGTAATGCTTGTTTTTCAATATTTTTCAATAAGTCAATATTTTTTCGAACACGGTTAGCGTCTGAGGAGCACCGAGAGGACTATTTGAGACCGAGAAAATAGGACGATTTGAATTGACCATATCATTAAATAATCGACTACAGTAATAGCCATAATATGAACGTAATGCGGACATTATGCGATGCTGCAACGTCTCTAAGACCTATATGAAATATATTAGTGACGAATTTCGTTCTCATTAAGCAAAAAGCTTTACAGCTTCTAAAGTTTGCCACCGTCCATGGTTTCAATCTAGATGTTCCAGAGACACTCCAGATACTTAACTCAGCGAATAGGCTTAAGAGATGAACCCAGCCTATAACGTGGACTTAATACCAGGTAGTAAACGTATGATGTCCTAATTTGGCCTGGGCCCATTATCCCGCACGTATCTCCTTAACATTCTTTTGGGACGTAATGCAAGGAAGTTCAGAAAATCTCGTTATAGATGCTCAGGACACGCGTAGGTGCTGCTGCGCAGAGGAAATTTGGGCTAGATCGCGGTAGCAGATTGCTCTAAGCGATCCTTCGTCCATGTAGCGCTTCATAGCGGTACTACACGCAAATGTGGCCGACCGTTATACAGGCCGCTTGTAGCCTAGGAGACAGAGTCCATGGACCGAGAAATAGTGTCAACACATCGAGTTATGCGCGTTCCCATCTTCGTGTCATTGATCGTGCACTCATGTTGAAAACCCTCTCACATTTTGTGATAGCTATTGGGATCCTTCGCATGAGGGAAATTCTTTGCTACGATACATTCAAGGGCAAGTTAACGTTGGATCACTCTTTGCTATTTGGGGGCAAAAAATGCCCTTAAGAACAGATTAGATGATGTCCTGTACTCCGTCTAGGACGGAGTAACGATTTGTACAATTTGTGCCACATACACTCGGATAACGATTTAGTGCATTTTTTATGTAATTTTTTATGTTTATAAATTCATCTATGTCCTCCTAGAATGAGGTCGTGCAGCGTTTCGCATAGTGAACTTGTCATTGTGGTAAATATTATTTTGGCCTCCTAGAAGCTCGCTATTTTTGGAAGCAGCTATCGTCCTTATAACGTAGTCGTGTCAGCGATTTAAGGGTCCTGTGGATTATTTCGCATTTAGAAATGCATTAGATCATCAACAAAGAGGAGTTATGTAAAGCGAACTTTTTTTTGTCAATATTGCACTCTGTGACAATTATGACGGAGGCCGTCTTGTGTGCGCGTGGACTTGCCCTATGTTACGAATATTTGCATTTGTTGTTGAAGCGGCCTGTGGATATTGAAGCAAAAATGTTCAAATATTTTCTAATGAGTGAGCAGACTTTAAACGTATTCCTCAAGTAAGTATTCAGCTGGTAGTCCACTCGAATAACGAGTGATGTCACACACAAGGATGGTGATCCATAATCAAGTCGGAGAACAATTTTCAATAGTCGTATATTGTGACGCTGCATGTGCATAGACGCGCGCGCATGTGCTCAATTAGGACAGCGCTATTTCGAACGCCCAGCATAGCGTATATCACATATTTATTACTTAACACGGTTACAAGGCATTTCACGTTCTGCGACCCGCGCCATTGCTTACAACAAGACAGAAGTGCTTTTCAGTGATTAGTACATCACTAATCGTGTTAACCAGCAGTATCAAACGACAAAATGATAGTTATGCACGTACGTTATCCTCCACACGTATGTATTTTAGCAAGTCATGCAGGCGGAAAATTAGCTGTCAAGTGCGTAGCGACTCTTGGCACCAATGAGACCCTGCTCATTTCTATCTTTTAGTAAATATAGCGGCTACGATTAGTTTTAGCTCTTCTATAACTCGCAGTTTGCCTCCGCAGCCCGCGTTCGGTGGCCTCAGCCAACTTCCAATTTCCAAGCTCACCGACAGAAATCCCTGTCTATGCCAGAGCCAACCCCGCTAGGGTCTTTTGTCCCCTCTTTTCGGTTTTCTCCGCTTCGGGTCTCTGCTTCTATTCGCTGCCAGCACGTTTCATTCTGTTTCAGGTCGAATCTAATCCGTCTCTTCCTCGTACTTTTTCTTCTCCACGTCGTTCGTTCTCAACTATCTGGAGATCAGCTGATCGGGAAGTCTACCCTGACCCCGATCGAAGTCTTGGCACTTTGCGCCAAACTCTGCGTTTTGGCTTGGCGGGATGTCCTAGCGGTGAAAGCTGTCCTCCCGGACCATGTCAGGCCTAGTTTTAGCGGCAGGTGGCAATTAGGCGGGTTTGCACCTCGATCTGAGGCGGGGTTCCTGCGGGAAGGGTAGTTCTCGCAGCGGCCGTCGGAAAGAATACAAAGTCGACAGGAGGAAGACACGAATGCCCGTCTTTCCGCCGCAGTCGAACCGACACCCAAACGCCCTTCGCCGAAGGGCAGTAAGGCCGCCCGACGCAATGGAGCCAAACTTCGAGTCGCTCTAATCCCATCTGATCTAGCTCGTCCGCCTCACGTATAACCTGAAGTACAAAGCTTAGTGCTTCTCGATCCTATACAGCGTGAAGGAGGAGAGATACGCGAGGCCCACGCCGGTCCCAACAGGCTCGCGCCTGCTTTCTGCAGCTACGTTCGGACATCCTCATAGGGACCCTCTGGCAGGCTTGCTCGAAGGTTTCGGTCGGCAGCCGCCGGCCCACCACTTGTTAACGAGCGCCTTCGTCCTTACTCGACCTTCGTTCCCGCTGCCATCGATGTTGCACCAACAAGCCTGCCTGGAGCACCTCGCTGAGTGCGTGAATGCTTCTGAAACCGAAGCGACAACCGACGCAAAAGCAGGAGCAGCCAGGCGCTACTGGGCTTTAAATTGGGCGTATAGAAACGGTGTTCTTCCGTGTGTAGCACCCAAACAAGTCCATGTGGGCGATACATTTTGCATCTGTATCAAAGGCCTACTCTGGCTGTTTGCGAACGCTAAAGGAAGTGTTATCGGTGTCCAACGGCTGTCACCGTATCGGTCACCCCGACTAACCGACCAAAAAAATTCCTTTTCAAGCTTGCGCTCAAGAGATGCCTATCAGTGAACACTGGCTACCTAAAAGTTTTTGTGCTGGAAAATTATCTACCTGTAGCAGCAGAGTAAACGCGAACTTAATGCAAGCAATTTGGTGGGTCAACTTCCGGTTCACCGTCAACTACATCATGGCTGACAAAAAAATTATCTGCAGTGGCATAGCGCGAATACCGCTACCAGTCCCACTGTTACACAAGCCCCTCGTCTTCTTCGTGGTTTGTCTGTCCTTTTTTGCGTTTGGATGGCGGTTTCGAACAATAAATTACTCAGTCCTTCTTTGAAAGGTTCTACCTAGTGCGGACAAAGAGAAGTCGACTCGACTGGTTACCTAGTCCTCTCATAGCGAGAAACGAGAATAGAAAAGTCGTCTGGTTTTTCGGGCATCGGGAAGGCGAGAAAGACAGAAAGCACTGAACGTCCGCTCCAAGAGAACTCTGAATGGGGGCAGCCCCTTCGTACGCTTGTAGCCCATCGAGTTTTCCCGTTGCCGTGATTTGGAATGGAATTCTCCGGGATCTTTTTCTCTGTCTCTCTCTCTTTCTCTACGTTTTTTCTCGTGTTCTCTCATTGGAGCTCTTCATCTTGCGGGCGTGGGTGCGTTCTCCCTCTATTATTTTGACCAAGGCACCGTCACTTGGACTCGGCTAGCTTTGAGGCGAAGAAAGATTGGATCTGATCCCCCGGCGACGGCTGGTCAGCACAGTATTATTCTCTTCAACATTTTCCGGCTACATTGACGTAAGAATGGTGTCCGTTCGCCAAGGCTGGGGCCAAAGTAAGGGTGTAGCTGTTGTTCACGCCTCAAAACCAAGTGGAGCGTTTCTCGAGGAGAAATGTCCGCTGTCGGCAATTCTGGTCAATTATCAGCGAAATTCGTTTGCCGAAAATAGCTTGTAATATGTATATATTATCGATCGGCGTCGATTTGAAATTTTTTGTTGCCACAATATACATGGAACCTTGAATTGTGCAGCTTGCTAAATAAAAATATATCTATTCTAATTTTATATAAATTTCTATTCTGGATTTAACGTGTATATTCCATCTAAAATCGCATAGGGTTCATATATATATATATATATATGGGTAGGTTATTTGCACCCTGCAGACACATCAACAAAATCGTGTTCCTCTGGGGCCGTCTCCTTAGTTGAAGATGTCCTGTATGGAGTCTGAGTTTGTGCATCGCTGCTTTAGGATGTGACTTTTGTTCTGGGACTAACCTTCCAGGTGCCTTTTTCCAAGCAGCTTGCGCACACCACATTTGGGCAAACAGTACTTTAAGATGCTTTCTGCACCGCCCATTCGCCTAAAAAAAATAAATCTCAAGAGAAAAACCAACAGGGGATCGGACTAGCACTGCCCACGTCAGGCGGGAGCAGACGATGAAAAAAGAGGGAAACAATGCGAATCTTTCAGTTCTCCCCCGAGAAAACGGAAATGGTGGTTGAGATAGCTGCGGTTGTTTGGAGTAGGTTCTTGCGGCGTCCGAACAACGAAACTCGCGATGGACTCGCCTTTTGAGTTCCGGACGCCTCACCCACTTAGTCTGACTTCAGCGGGTTTTGGCCAGCAAGTAAGAAATCGGGAGCATCATGAAAGCAGAAGTGCTGTAACAGTCGAAGCGGTTTTGGTCGGTCAGACCTCACGGAATACTTTCTAAAAGAGTCAGCGGAGCATTGCGAAGGCGACAGACCAGTAGATATCACAAATAGGGAACACAGATCCGTGAAAATTACTGTGCGTCTTCAAAAGTATTCAACGTAAGTGCACGCAGAAAGACTCAGTCAACCAAGCAAAAGATGAAGATCGATAGCTAATCGTAACAATACCACGTTCAAGGCATAATACATTTTTTCATTGAAGTGCAGACCCCACTAAAACGGACATGACGACATTATTCACAATAGAAAATAATGGAAGATGTGCCCAGCTGGTATATTCCTTCCAATGTCGAAATGGAGAGTATTCGTCTGAGCAAAAGGACGTCGTTCGCCGAGACTTGCCTCGATCAGTTATGACTCAGAACAGTTTTTCCTCGGATGGGTAAAGGTCTTAGAGACATCTGAGCACCTACTCCGCTACTTTTCCGGCTGGCAATTTAGTCCCTCCGGGCCTCTTTGCAAGCGCATTACCAATGGCCTATTTCTGGCTGGGTCGTATGTTCCTACAACGATTTCGGTTTTCTCGTCTAGCAGACCAATATCTCCTTATTTAACCCGTCTAGAAAAACGAGTACGGGACTTATATTTTGATTATTTTAAATGTATATGTTCGTAATTTTTCTTAAAACGACGTTAATATTCATCTCTAACGTGCAGTCCGTTGGACTATCATCAGCGCCCTGTGGTCGTCTTATTTCTACTTAACATAAATATTTACCTGTTTCACTATGCGCACTATATACATATGCATATCGAAGTACAGCGAAGTCCAAAAATGTGAAGGCTTAATTGGCCAATGCGTTGAACGGCTCTATGTTGGCCTCTATATTAGCCAGCTATCTTAGCATTACAACCAGTGAAGCATCAAGTTATTCTTCTTCTCTGACGTGGAATTTTTTGTTTGTTTATATTTAGAGCGCCATTGACATCGTGTCGTGCTTTCTGTATGCAGAAGAAACCCGCTGAACAAGCCTGGGTTCGTTTTTTGTAAATGCTTAGCAACCACGTACATCTTTGCGTCCGGAACTTGAAGTTCTACGCAGTGTGTTTAACCTTTCGAAATGTTTAATCCTTCGTAACTTCGTCATAGTGCTGGAGACTGCGTGAAACTAGCGAATCAGGCCGAAGGCTTCCGAAAAGCCTAACAAAGCCGGAGCTGGCTGTAAGGTAACGTTTGAGACTAGCCCATTTGACCATGATGATCATGATCCTGTGCGGTCCGTATAGCCCAGGTCCGTAGCTAACGGGAGCGCGCAAAGGGGAGAGACGAGATGACGTAGCCATCTATGATGACATATATAAAAAAAGTATGCCAGGCACATATGTCTACAGAGCTCCAGTGAAATGCACAGGGTAGGCAGGCGAAAGAAGTGGAAGCCCGGGACAAAGCTAAATTGCCATCTCCTGTACATGTCTCGTTGAGCAGAACAGAAAACAAAAAAGTTACCAAACGTTAGGAACTAATGTAATGCCTATCGAGCTCGTGTAGGTTCATGGGCTTTGGTTTGTTTCGGTTTTCGGTCGAACGGCAGCTGCTGGGGGAATATTTGCCCATGGAGCCTATAAGTGTCAAAGCATTTCCATTCAAGCGACTGACAGTTTTGTGTCGCGCATCATGAAATGAGCAGCACCAGCAACGTGGTGAGCTCGCGTCGTCATGCCCAAAGTTTGTTCCTGTTTTTGCATCAGATTGAAAGGCGCACGGCCTTGTACCTGACTAATGATTCGCTTGACATAATTATTTAGCTGCGTTAAGCTGCTAACAGCTACGGTAATCTATCAATGTTTAGACGTTGACTTGGAGCGGTTTTCTGAAACGACTGCAGGTCGCAACCAGTTGGCCCCCCATTGGCCAGTTGGAAGACGTCTAGAACTTAACAAACTCTTAGCAAAGTAATATTTGAACAAAGATTACCGTTAATGAAAATGGGTTTTATTGATTGGTGTCACCTTGTATTACAACGCTGTATAGGTCGCAGTACGATATCGTCGTCGTCTGCGCTCCTCCTTCTCATCGAAGAGTGAGTTTCCTGTATACGTGATTGCATGACACGACTGCGCACGTTCGGCCAAACGTGCTCGTTTCTTGAAGTTCCTGCACTCCGGAGAAATGTTAATTTTCACGTCATCAAACAGCCTGCAGCAGCTCTTTGACGTCCCTCTATTACTCTATTGCATAGGGCGTACAGTGAACCTTTTAAAAGGTGTTTATGCCATTTACCTATCGTATCGGCGTGATCCGATTAAAAACCATCGTCACCCACTTAAGCGTGATCGTCCTTTTTCTCCACCCACACAGCTCGACATTATCAATGGCTATCATGTCTCACTGAATCAAACCGGTTACGGTGTCAAAGGCGTCAAAGGCTCTATATCATCGTAGGTATCGAGTAAAACGACCACCATCTATCTATGTGAAGCACAGGATATACGTATAACGGAGTTTATACATAAACGGCGAGTTAGAGCAAGAAAACCAGAGCGAACAATAGCAAAGTTATGAGCGAGGAATTATAACGTAGCTCAGAAAACTCCTTATCGTTTGCCGACCTCGACGGCTAAGTTTTATGGATCTACAGTTCTTTCAACAAATTTCATTAGATGGGGCATCACGTCTCTATATGTAGTACTACTTCGTTGTTGGTAGTTTAGAGCGAAGCGATGCGTCTGGGTAGTTAAGTTTTCCGTAAATGTCAAATACAGCAGCACGCCATAATTTAGTAATCGCCATATCTGGTTAGATCCCTATGATCGACGTAACCCCTTAGACGATACGAGTCGAATAAAGCGAACTGGCTGCCCGAATCTCTGCGCCTAATTCACATGTGTGTAACATGTGAAACTAGTGTGCTCTGCGGTGAAGTATGGTTTAACGTATGCCAACAACAAATGACTACTCATCGTCCAAAGGTAGAACATTCCAAACAAAAAATTAGGCAGCTCAGTTCGGAGTTGACGACTGTTGCTGCCGTAGGTGGTGGAAGCCACAAGGGAACGGAATAAAACGAGGGCAAAACTGCGCAAGCCTTTTTCGCCAGTCGAACTCATTGCGCCTTGAAAAGTAAAAAATAAGACGAGCAGTTTATGCAAAGCGAATCCCACCCATCTTAGGTTCATCGACGATTTTCGTCGTCGTCGTCGTCGTCGTCATCGTCGTCGTCCTCCTTCAAGCGGCAATGGTATTCAGCTCTAGTCGAGTGTCGACCCACCATCAGCTAGTAATTACCCTGTCATTCGCGGCACTCGATAGTTCCCCATAATCATGAAAAGCGAATCACGAGCTTTCTTCTTCGGCAGACTGGCGCTCCCTTGCGAAACCTTCCCGCCAAACCTTCCCGCGAAACCTTCCCGCGAAACCTTCCCAACCCGATTCATTCTACGCTTCCAAGACCCTGTTTTGGCTAGGGAGAGGATACGACTAAAAAAAAAAAAACTACTAGAAACGTACTTTATCTGCGAATTCAAATCGAGGCGATGAGTACGTGACCAACTTTTCTGAGCATGGCAACCATAGCAAAGACTACCGAACGAGAACCGAATGAATCGTCGTGTGTGAGCAAAATGACGAAACCATCGTTTGGTTAAGCTCCGTTCACGCGGCACTGCGGAGCACCAACGAAAACTCGCAGGCAACTTGGCGAGCATCGCTACGTGCTCGTGTGCATCGGTGTGAGGATTGGCTCGCACCGTCGTAAGTCTTAGGTCCTATCTGAACTTTTGCTAGAGGACAAAACCACTGGGTCGATTAAAAGTCGAATTCGCTACATTTGCTGGTCGCAATATTTCATCTCGGGTGTCTTTCTGTGTTGTCTCACAGCGAACGACTGTGTTTCAGTTTCGGTAGAAACTTCCCAAAGCTCATTGGATCCTTCTTAGTCGCTATCCAACCGGACAGAGTAGAGCTTCAATTCAGCTGTAATCCCGTAACGGATTATTCAGCGAAATAACGCGTACCTAAATTAGTCGATAGGGAAACGAGGATAGTTTCGTTCTGTGTGGTGAAGCCTTGATAGCATGCACACGTTTTGCCGCAGGACAACGGCGCAAACGGCTTACGAAGCAATAACACACTCTATTTCGACGAACAGGCCTTGAAACGATTGAAAGCACATTCTCTATCCACACATCCTCCTAACCGTGCACCACCACCACCGCCACCGCCACCACCACCACAGCCACCATCACCGCCACCACCGCCAGCATAGCCCATAGATCCCTAGGCGCAAACTAGAGACGTTTGCTCGACGCCTACTTGATGAATCCATTGAGGACTCGGTGAGGAGGGGGTAGAGCAGCTTGGAAGTGTGACAGGCCAGCCTACGACCGGAATAGGTCGTACGACTAAACCTGCTTCATAGGTCGCAAAGGCTACACTCGCTTGGCTGCATAGCGCGTCATTCATGCATCATCATATAGGCATTTCATGGTCCAGTGTTCTTCTGCAAGACTCGTTGGCGACACGGGGGTAACTGTACCGCTTAGCCTAGGCAACTTTGACAGATGCGCTGTAAGCATGA
>MNPL01006611.1:26940-58765 GCA_002081605.1 Tropilaelaps mercedesae | reverse complement strand
TATATATATATATATAAGTGGCGTGTGAACAAAGAACGATGTAAAACTAATAGTAATAAGCTGAGAAAAACATATTAACAGCGTCGTAAAGTCGCAAATTCAAACGGCAAAGAAGCTCACGGTTAACTATACACCATTCTCGACATAAAAACACTACACCGAAAAAGACATTGCTATTTATATGAGAGTCTATTAACAGTTATCATTGTATGCTCGCTGGTGTTAAAGCAACAAAAAAGCCCGCTCTTTCGTCGCTGTAAACCTGTTCAGGTGACGCGTACAACCGATAAATGACCGATTAACGGTCGTATCATTTTCTCGCATCTTTTCTTTTGCCTGCAGGAATCGTGGCTTCGCCCAAACAATTTGGACCATGAGCTCACTCAGTACAGCGATCATCGGAGTTAGTTCAATGCTGTGAGTATGGGGCTCCAAGTATCTTCCCAAACTGACTTCTACGCTTCTATACTCCGATGAGTAGCTATTTGCATTCATAGATCGGCAATCATATTCGTGGCCGTAAATGGACAAATCTATAAAACGAATACCAAAAAAAAGACCAACAAAAGCCGTCTAAAGGCTATTCTCTTGCGTCTGTGTCGTATAGTGCGTGCGGCGCTTGCCTGATGACAGGATTCGTTGAAGAGTACTACGGACCGCGTATGCTGAGCTACGCCATGTTGGGAATCAACACGCTCTGGGTGGGTCTGCTACGGATCAGGGCAAGCTTGCCACAATAACACTGTCTAGCTGGTCCCGGCGCCTAAGTGTAGTTGTCTTTTTTTACAATACACGAAAGCTGTGCGGACAGGTAACACACTGAAAAAGATATTTTAGCGGTTTTCTGGCCTGGCGTTGCCGAGGAAGTTCTTGCTGTTGTTTCGCTAACGTTTACCGAACGGTAAAGAATCTTTTGACGCCCCAGAGTAAAAACGACCAGGAACTTTTGATGAATTACCGAGAGGACTTCCCATCTAACCCGATATCAATTCGTTTGAATCATATCGCTATCAATTTCCCATTAAGTCTGCAATCTGTTAACAGCAGTCTATTCGTAGATGATAAACCGTTAAGAAGTCCGCGATTGTATACTCGCCATATGCACATATTTAACACCTGTTTGTCCTTTATTATCGTCTTCTCGTGGGGAATTTCAGTTTATTGTGCAAATCCTCAGCTGCCTTGCCCGTTCTTTCTGCTGCCGTCGCCAGGACGAAAACCCTGCTGACTGTGACGATACGGATTAACGTACTTCCCTCTGCACTAGCTAATACGAGTTATCTTGAATCTCTGCATAGCGAAACGAGGTTGCGCTGACCGTAGGCCTGATTGTACAAAGCCAAGTCATGGTAAAGCGGCTTACCGAGAACGCCTCTTGCCTACCACCAGAATTTGTGTTAGTGTGGCATTTCGATGTCAATTGTGCAGTTTTGATCCAGTGCGATTAAGATATTATTGAGGGGTGTGACCTGTTTTCCCGCCTGTCCAATGTTCGTATCTCACGCGGTCGGTAAACCCTGCGTGAAGCTACGGTTCGCCTTGAAATCTTCTATCCTGGTAGCGCCGATCACATGGCGTACCTAATAAATCGAAATGTGATATGTTTACGTAGGCGTCAGGAGTACCTGATGGAACGCATCACCATCGATTCCCGACAGACGAAATAGCAGACAGACGGCCCGCAAAAACAGAACAGGGCGTGAGATATAGCGCTAATCGCACTCACTTAAATTAGGCTAGATATTGTACACGATCATGGAGCACCAGCGTGATGGAACTGCTTTCTATGGTGTTATATAGCGTTATTCTGTACTCAAATGTCGGCAATCTCTTGTGTGACGTTCGAAAGTGCCGCCGCAGTCCGCGTAGCGCAGACCGTCGTAAACAAAATGTACAATAATCTATCACGTAAAACAGCGCATTGACAGAGGTATGAGGTGAATATATACCGTGCCCATGTATTCGTTATGATGGACACACTTGTAGAAGCTTAGGTAATCACCGCAAAATAAGCGGCCAGCAGAAACAGCTTCTGTTGACAAGGCAAAGCTTTGTTTCCAAGCCGAGGAAAACCTGATCCTGTTCTCCTAAATTCGTATCGAGTAGCTGTAGATTTCCAATATCAAAAAGTTCAATCGGCGCAATACTTCGCCGGCAAACACAGAATGGTATGTTAAGAAGTGTTAACCACACGCTATGGGAACGAATAATCAGACGTTGACGTCACGTTGGTACGTTTTGTTGTTTTTTTTGTAAAGCTTTGCGTGTGTTGTTTCGGTCATTTGTCCCTGTTTTGTCTATGGTGGAAATAATTTGATCAAGTTGTAACATGAAAAGGTCTAGCATAGAGCAAGATCGTTAGATCGATCGACAGAGCAAGAGCAACATCGTTCATAGTGTTTACGAAGGCGTTTCATTAGCTCAAAGTAATTAACTTTGTCACGCACACAGCAAATAAAACGTACACTGCCTATATATAGGAAAAAGGCAGAGAAGAACAATGATTCACCGATAAGGTCACAGTGTTCTGTTTTGTCTCGATCAGAGATTAGACATATCGTCGGTACAGCCTGAGAAACGAACTAATTTACATTACAATGAATGGACACTTTTAGAAAGACTAACTCGTTCCCGAAAAAACGATGCATTAATTTGATCAAGTAAAGTGGCAAAAACAATGGCAGCGGTCATTCTTTGGGTACCGGTCGTCTTATGAGGTAGGCCGTCCCAAAAAACGCAATGAACAGAAAAACCCATATATACTCACACCAAAAGGTTGGCTTGCATAAGTTTCCCTAAGCGAGTTTGCAAAGTCTGACGAACGGCTGAAGCGAATTCTGCATGCGAAGTGCAGTAAGCCGGCTAGCATCTATGCGGCTCCGCATTTTTGTTACAACAGATACATACTGTAGTATCTGTATGTATCGGTTGAATATCAGTGAATGTCCGCTTCATCGTATGTTAATTTACTGAAGCCACTGATTGCAGAGTGCGGAGGACCGATTTCAGCTTTGCGACAGTGCGAAAAGCCCCATCGCTCAGCATAATGATGTACATTTGTGGTTTTTTAGTGCCGTCCTGCTTTAATAACAAATGTACGATAATTATACAGGAGGCAGAAGAGAAAAGATTATGTTGTGGTTGTGGATCGCTCTCTGGAGTCGCGTGAAGCTGATTTAGACCGCGTTTATCTGATGAATCCGACCTGGTTCTCTGTTCTGGGATAATATCCAGTTCCGAGCTTTTTGCGTATGAAACCTGTACGAATGGACACGTTTTTAGAAGCGGAGAGGCCGAAGTCTCTTGAAGCCAATTACAGAACATATTATCTGACGTTGAACGATGCTGCAGGAAAGTCGGTAGCAGAAGCCCCCCAGTACAGGGAGATCAGTCGCTGAAAATTCAGTAGTTGTTAAGGGACACTTAGCGTTTGCAAGTAAATAGTGCCGTGTTATATTTTTCTTTAAAATTTTGGACATTCAGTTTTCCAAGTTGTTTTATTACTATTTCTCGTACACTGGCACTCAATTATTAATTTGCAATAATAATAATAGTAATATTGACAATAATTGCAAATAAAAAAAAATTAATTAATATCGCTATTATTTCGATCTTCGGTTCAGAACGTCGGACTTCTTAGCAAAAATTTGCCGACGCATCCTGTATATTATGCAATGGGTGCTGGAAACGTTGATTAACTTCTCCCATAGCATCTCGAAACATCAATTAGTAATACTTCATTACCAATAAAACAGTAGAGTGCACCGGCCTGTACTTGTTCGCGCGTCCTTCACGCGAATTGCATTGTAATCTGCAGTCCGTACCCATCTATCCGCTAAGGCCGACTAGGCGCGCTCCACCAGCGAGGCTTCTATGCCAGCATTCTTCCGTCGCCCTCCTCCACCGTCGAGATTTCGCGCTTTGTAGCCCCAGCCACATCGAATTGACAACTCTAAGAAACTCCCGGTGAACAGCTGCGGTGATCATGTGATGCAGTGTGCAAGCAAATACGATGTTCGGTGTAAATAAAGTTTTATTAGTCTTTAGTGCTTCGGTGACACTTTACAATTGATGCCATCGTTTGGACAGCAGCGGCATCCGCCACAGAAGTGAGTGAATTTTGATTCCACGATTTCGACCTACTAATGTTTCGCGCCCTCGTTCACAATCGCCACTTTGCCAGTTGCAAAGTGTGAACGTTTGTGAGTCAGGTGCCGTCAGCTGTGCGAGGTTTTCTCCATTAGAAAAGCGCGCTCCATAGACAAAAATCGGACGTTGCGTTTTGAACTCCAACGGAAACAGAGATCTCTTGCTCTTTATTGCGACCGAACATCGGCACGGGGTTGACACTGGATAGGCAATCCGATCCCGCCATCATTTTATTTTGCAAGAGATGTCTGTCACCGTCGAGCGATTCCGCATGCCAACTTTATTCTGTTTAATTTATTCTGTGTAACACTTTAAGAATAAATTCGCTGAAACTACTCGACTTGTGTACGCTATTGAAGTGGTTGGTTCTCGGCAGGGGATGGATTCACCAAGAAAGTTACCGAAACCTGCTTTACCCATTTATTACGGTACCAAGGATGTTAAACGTTGTCTGGTGGTCACTCCCAAAAAATGTTATTATATTGAAGCCACTATTGCGTGTACTGATTGTCGCTTCTCATTGCGTAGATGGACTTTCTGGCCGAAAACAACCCCTGTGGGCAGACCCTGCTGCGGGTGGTGTCGCAGGGTAACGCCATCATGGCCGAATTAACCCGATTAACTTCGATGGTGCCGCAGCAGCTGACCCACGATCGCTACGCGGAGATCCTACCCGACTTCAGTTACTTTAAGAACAGCGAAGCGTTCGAGAAACGCCTAGATGCGGACTCGCGGCTAGCCGACATGGACGCACTGTTCAAGGAGAACCATCTTGAGCTGCTGTCGAAGTTCTACCTCGTCTTCGAGTGCGCGCACCGTTACACTGTCGAGTTG
Source organism: Tropilaelaps mercedesae (assembly GCA_002081605.1). Lineage (NCBI taxonomy): Eukaryota > Metazoa > Arthropoda > Arachnida > Mesostigmata > Laelapidae > Tropilaelaps > Tropilaelaps mercedesae. The sequence goes on along the minus strand of MNPL01006611.1, from coordinate 53,782 downwards.
AACCAGTTCCTCGAGGAGCTCAACGACGGCACCTACATTCAGCAAAATCTTGAGTCGGCCCTCAACAACGTCGAGGGCAAGCAGCTACTGGCTGAGGCCGTGTACACCTGCGGCGTGATTCTGCTCTTCATCGACGAGAAGTTCGAAGGCGTGATCCGCGAGCGCATGCTCGTCCTCTACTACCGCTACTCGGCGCAGCGCTCTGATCTGGGCGCGAACGTGGATGACGTCTGCAAGCTCTTCCGCTCGACGGGGTATGTCGCCCGAACGAAGACCCGGCCCGCTGGCTACCCCGAGGACTACTTCAAACGGGCGTCCATCGACCCCCAATTCGTTTCGTTTTTGCTGGGCCGCTTACGCTCGGACGACATCTACAACCACATCCCCCTTTACCCCCAGCCGGAGCACCGAAGCGCGGCATTGAGCAACCAGTCGGCGCTCATCTACATGGCGCTGTTCTTTAACGCACGGATCCTCCATCAAGAAGCGGCAATCATGCGGGAAATCGTCGACAAGTACTTTGCCGACAACTGGGTGATAGCCACGTACATGGGGAACGTCGTAAATCTGGTCGACGCCTGGGAGCCCTATCGCGCAGCGAGGACGGCGTTGCAAAACGTTCAGGACCTAAAGAGCGTGCAGACCCGCTGCGATGACATGCACAAACAGCTCGACCGGTTGCTACCACAGACCGAGGCTCTGCTTAAGGAAGGGGTGCTCACCGACGATATGGTACTCGACAAGGTCCAAAAGTTGATGGCTGCGGCGAGAGAGTGCAACGTCACTCTCCGCTGGCTGCTGCTGCACACGTCGATGACGCCCGAACCCGTGACGAAACGAGCACGCCAGCTCCGCGACGTCGTTCTGCAAAAGCACGACGCCCTGCGTCTGTTCAAGCTGCTCCTGTCCACGGCCGAGTTCGAGCACAAGCTTAAGGAGCGCTTTCAGAAGCTGCTCCGGCAAAAGGACGAGAAATGGACGGCGCTGAGGAAAGAAAGCAGCGAGCGGCTTCACGAACTGTCGGAGGTGTACTCCGGCAGCAAGCCACTCACTCGAATCGAGAAGAATGAACGACTGCAAAAGTGGTTCGAAGACATTGCTCGGCAAGTGGCCAATCTCACGTACGAGAACCCCGTCGCGATCAGCAGAAAGATCATCCAGCTGATCAATGCGCTCAAGGAGGTGCAAAACTTCCATCAAATTGAAGGTAAGCTGTGGTTTAGATGTGTGCAGATGACTAAGCCATGTCGTGTACACACAGTTCAAGTTGAACGATTCAAAAGTATTGAACTCAGTATATTGAACATAAAAGAGTAAAGCAAAACAGTATTTCGCTTCATGTTGATACGAAATCGAAAATTACTAAACATGTCCCGTATTTATTCAATTATACACTAACAAGTCATTGATAAGTGCGAACGTGTAAACCGGTCATATTGTCGTGTGAAAACGCGCACACGCTTCCCCTAAGGCGGCAGGGAAGAAAGAATACTATCAAACAATCGTTTATTGTTTATTTATTCTCTACTTGTCCACTCCGTGGTCGCTCCGCCGACGAGCAGGTAACATCCAGGTGCGACAGTTTCTCCAGGAAAGCCGCCAATTCCTGCACAGCATGCTCCGGCTTCTCTCAGTTAAAGGCGAGCTCCTAACACAGCTCGATGTAATCGCTGACGTTTCTTACGCGTGGCTGTTGATTGATGCTTATACGAAGCACATGCAAAGCGGTATAAAAACTAACCCCGAAATGGTGGTGAAACTACAGGCGACGTTTCTCAAGCTGGCGTTGGCGCTCGGCCTCCCCCTTAGACGGATAAACCAGGCGGGATCTCGAGGTGAGTTTGTTGGCTGGGGTGCTTTCTCTGGACGTCATTCGTTCGAATTTGCTTGCGGCGGGCCCGTTGTGCACAAGATTACTGGCTTGAGTTGCGTCTGGCGTTTGTTTATTGACCGTTCGGGCCTTTCAGGAAGCTCGCCCTAAAAAGGTCATCTAGGTCAGAATTTCTGTCTGGTCCGTCTGCATGGTAGGGGATCAGCCCTGCTAACACCGGCCTTGTCGACCTCACGGATTAGGCATAAAGCCAAAACTCGATGGCCGTATTCGAGTTACTTTTGAGCAATTAAAAGCCACCCATATAATAGTCACCACAAAGTACTCAATGTGTGATAGCACCAGTCGGTAAACGCCGCTACGGTAATGTAGCGGATTATATTCTATGGTTTCAGACCAGTGGATTTAAACAAAGTGCACTAGCCATCCCAAGCGAGAGGCGCAGATCGAACGGATGCATTTTATATTTGTTCGGTGTCTAGCTTTATGGAAATGTGTCGCTGGCAACCTGTCCCTTGAAATAATTCTAATAGTGAATTTTATTCTAATTTTTCTTAGAATGTGATTTTTCCCATCTATGTAATTTATACGAGAAAGCTCGTCATCTTAACCTCTATATCTGTTCCATTCAGGCATGACGCTATTAACGCTGCGATTTTCCTCTGTTTATATGCCATTCATCGTTCGCTAGATATGGAAACCGTGTCGACGTTCTACTCGCAGGAGCTGGTCAGCTACATCCGCCGCGTGCTCCACATCATCCCAGAGACGATGTTCTCCCTACTCGCCCGCATTATTCAGATACAGACCAGCCACCTGCGGCAGCTGCCAACCCGCCTGATGAAGGACCAGCTCAAGCAGTTCGCCCAGGTCGACGAACGCGCCGAGGTAGCCAAGCTGTCGCACGACATCTGCGTCTTCACCGATGGGGTTCTCGAGATGAAGACGACGCTCGTCGGCATCGTCAAGATCGACCCCCGCCAACTTCTCGAAGACGGCATACGCAAGGAGCTCGTCAACCAGCTCAGCCTCGCGCTACACCAGACGCTGACGTTCCAGGCGCGGCCAAAGGGCGGCGAACTCGTCGAGCGGCTCCAGACGCTGGCGAACATCGTCAGCGGGTACTACCGCTCGTTCGAGTACGTCCAGGACTACATCGGCATCCGCGGCCTGAAGATGTTCCAGGAGGAGTTCGCGCGCATTGTCAACTACAATGTCGAACTCGAGTGTAACGCGTACATCCGGCACGAGATCCACGACTGGGACTCGGTGTACCAGTCGCGCAAAATCCCGATACCGCGATACCCGCCGACGTGCTCGATGGCGCGGACCTTTGCTGGCCGCCTGGCGAACGAGTTCTCTCGGATCACTGATCCCCGCCTGACAGTGTATGTCGATTCCCTCTGTACCTGGCACAATCGGACGACCCACGACGAGGTCCTGACAATGAAAGATTTCTCCCTGCTGCTCAGGGCCGTCGGAGCCGTCGGCATGGTCGGACTCGATAGGGTATACGCGTTTCGGATCTCGGTCGAGCTGCGGGACATTATTAATTCGCTATCGAAGACCCTCGACGAGCAGGTCTGGATCGAGGGGCTGGCGTCGGTTCAGCAGGGTATGAAGAAGGCATCGACCGACGGCATGGCCAGACTGTGGGCACCATCGGCTACGAAAATAGCCAAAGCCTATCCGAACTTGGTCAACTCGCTGATGCGCATCGGTCAGCTGATCCTCCTCCGACGCCATGTAGCCCACGAACTGTACAAGAACGCGAAGTTCAACGCAAAGAACCTGTCGGCGGCGCTCAGCACGCTAAACGACGCGATCCTGCTCAATCTGCCCGCGCGGACGACGCAGTCGGACAACGAGCTACTTGATCGTCTGTCGAGCCATCTGAGGTACGCTGGCCTATTCGATCCGGCCAAGCAGGTCTATAACGTCGGGCCGGCTCACACCATACCGAACCTAGCCATGTTTCTGGCTCTCTTCACTACGACGTGTATGCCGAAATTCGCCTACTCGCGGACACTGGGCTGTCTCCTCGCGAAGCCGAAGCAAACTGTCGATTGCGTGCCGTTCACGCTGGGCGTGTTCGTCTTTCTCGGCCAGTTTCATACGGATTATAAGGACGCGTACGTGCGTCTGCTGTGCAGGTACCTGAAGGCGTGCACACTGTCGCTTCTGCCGGCGGGCAAGAGCAACCCGGATGTCACCAGTCTTTTGACGTACCTCGACTACGCGAGCATCGAACTGGACTGCATTGATCGACAGCTGCTCATCGAGCAGCTGCCGGAGTTTATTCTTACCCAGTATAAAAACCTGCTCGTTCTATAGCGGCTGCTGCGGGCAATAGGGGTAGCCAGTGTAATCGAGGCGTCGCGCGTTTCTGCTGTTTGTGTACGCATAGAGCGCTGAGTTGCCGGTAAAAGTAGCCGAGGAAGAGAGCACGTAAGTTCTTGTTTAGCAGTGATCTTTCGTACCCAGCAACGCTGACGGACGTTCAGATTCTCCATATAGCGCTGGCAAGATGTCAGTCGGAGTGACTACGGCCACGGAAGTCATGGCGTACACTAAACGTTATGTCAGCACCAATCGACTTTTTTGAGATCGTTAGTGGATTTGAGCTCGAACCGCATCGGGCGTGCAAGGAGCATGAGTCTGCAGTGAAAGCCGCATAATCAGTGAAACTCAGAGAGTACTGACACGTGCAAGCGATTAGACGTGTTCTCGATGGCCAGACAACCGTAGTTTAATAGGTTGTCGCTAGAAAATGGATGATTGGATGGCTGTTACTTTTACAGTTGTTGTTGTAGCAATAATACCCGTAACGGTGCTAACGAAAAGCGTGCATCAAAATTTTCTGGAAACCCTTCCCGTTTCGGGATTGGGACCGCGTTCAAAGAGATTCAGGCGGAAAGGAAGAATCCATGGTATTCCAAATGATTGCAGAAGTATGTCGTTGACTTAGCCTGTATATACGATGAATTTATCGGTAACGTGCCTTGACATAAAGAATGAGATAGTTTTTCTAGGTAATAACTCAAGCCCATTAGTTGCGGGATAAGGCTAGCAGCCCCTGCCATTGCCTTCGTATCGTGGCAGCCAATGGAGTTGTTATTATTATTATTATTTAATACTTTCCTTAGAATTTGAATTTATAGTCTTAGTATATTTAACTATCAGCGAATTCCGTTCCAAGCCGCCGTTTCGGAAGAGATACCTTTATGTGACTCTACGAATACAGGTGTCGTTGCTTGCATGACGAAGGTGCGTTGATGTACAAGTAAAACAAACATATTTTTTGCATCAAGGCCTAAGTTACTGTCGAGAACGATCAAAGGCATCGACCATTGTAATTATTCTTGCAATGAGTTCTAGGTGGAGGTCAACGTAAGTTTTAGACCTGATCAACTGTTTTAAGTCGCTACAATTGGACCGGTCCAATGCATGGCGCAAAAAAGCTAGTGTTGTTATATATTAATAATAAAATTATATATATTTACTATACCTTTGGCGAAGTTAATTACTCAATTGGACCCATGCCGTGTGTAAAACCTTCGATCTTCGAAACCAAATGTACACTTGTCATAGAGTTAACACAAAAGCTCCCACAAGACGTCATATAGATAATTAGGGCGATTAGGGCGACTTCCTTAGAACCATTCAAAACTACTCAAACCAAGTATAACACTTATGGTGTTATCCTTGATGTTACCATTAAGGAATTTCACGCTGGTTTCTTCTTTATATGAAGTAACCTTTACGAGGCATTATTAAACCAAATATTTTCTGTGTACAGTTGCACGAATGAAAAACTACGTGTTCAAGATAAGCGTGTCGTGAGACTGATAATTCGTTAAATATATGCCCATCGCTATTGCTCATTTCTCTCTCGTTCTGGGCTTCCTTCGCTGCCACCTGCCTGTTGATCTGTTCTGCCCAGGTGTGCGGCTTCGGCGTGGAATATCATGAATGAGTCGTCATCGTTATTTCGTACTTTGGCTTTCTTTGAGTTTTTTACTTTGGTATCGTTGCGAACCTTTTACGAACCCCCTAACTATATTTTTTACGGCTGACCGTCAGCCAATATTTAAAGTCTACGGTACCGCTTTTAGCATTGCTTCGCAAGATGGACCACCCCATAAATAAATGTAAATGTGCAACGGCGGGAATCAAACCCGTGCACCCCTCCCTTCACCTACGTGTCGAAACACGAACGTGAATGCGTCAAGGCACCGAGCTTGACGAACCCCCGAAATAGGCGTCTACGTCATTTCATGGCGATTCCCTAAGTAGGCAATCCTCCTGTGCAGAAACCACTTCCGCCAACCGCCTCATAATATCACCCTGCTGGATATACCTCAGCGACCGCTGTAAGTTCATTTCAAGAATCTTGACTCTTAAAGAGGACGCCCATTTCTCGCTTTACCAGCTGATTCTCATTCAATTTCTGACAACTGGCAAGTTGCTGATATCGACGTTCCACTTTGATGAGCAACTTGTCCAAAGTGGAGAGGAAGAAGAAGGGAGACCCTCGCCTCATTTTTATTTATGTTTTTTCAAAATGTAAACATCGGCGGTCAACATGTCCGTTTGTTTAACGATGATCTTTCACAACAGTTTGATGGATGAACGCATTTCTATTTACATCTACCCGGATGCGGGCGACTCATGTGCATCCCAAAAGCTACTTCGATTATAAGGCGATTTGGTGTCAAGTGGAATGACAGTTAACAGCGACGGTAACATACGCCACTGACAGATCTAGCTAAAATTTCATTTGATTTTCTGTAAACTACAGCCGTGTCAGGTGCGAATTTCAGCATCCATATAAAAGCATAACTTCCAACGCCTGTGACCAAAATTCTACACTGTGGATGGAGTTCGATTTAGACCACAATTCATCCTTTGATGTCGTACTAAATAAAATGTTTTTTTAGTATATTTTTCCAGTTCTTCGATCAATTCTCACCGCCACCACATAAGCCATCGGTCTCCCTTCCTGTCTCTTCTACAGCTCGCGCGCTCGTTCCAGCTCGCGCTCCAGCTCCAGCGCGCGTTGGGTAGGCGCGCGCCTTATTTGGCGCCACCTTCGGCCTCTGCAGCGCCGTCTGGCGGACGCCAAGACAGGCAAAGTCACGGCGTGGCCGAATCTTTTCCTCGGCAAGGCCTGAGGGTTACGGTCTGGTGGTAAGCTTGAAGGCCCGTGGTAACACGAAGCGCTGATTACCCCACGTCTCCTTACGGGTTGTTGAAAAACACTCGCCATGCCTTTTGTCAAGGTGGTTAAGAACAAGGCCTACTTTAAGAGGTTCCAGGTAGGTTTTCATCGAAAGGTGATCTCTTGTTGCCGCCGACCGCTAGCGAGCCGGTGTCGCATTGGCACAGCAGGCCACGTGTGGTGTGCTTGCTATTCGGTGTGTTTTATGCGTGTGAGGCCAGCGGTTCGTTGAATCCGCTGGCGGAGCCGTGTGTGCGGGGACCTCCCCGTGCCTGGATACTTGAGTTCGAACGACATTAGTGGATATACTCACGTACACATAGCCGTACCGGGGTGAACGTGGCCTACGGCTGTTAAAGACGACGTGGAACCTGTCCGATGGTTGTGCGAAGACTGCGATCGCATACGACCGGCAGCGCACAGCTGCCAGCACACCTGGCTGGTATCTGTCGACAAATAGATCGTTTGCCACGTAGAGCGTGCCTTATTTGTCGACGAGGTTTGAGTTGTGCTTGACTCCCCTCCACCTGTCCTATTATTGAGCATTTGCTATATCCCATTTCGGGTATGCTACAGGGACCCGAATATCACATGTCTAACTCGTGGCGTGTTTCGGCGGTGGATTCGTTCCCGTCTTTTTCGTTTTGCCAAACACTCAGGTCAAGTTCAAGAGGAGGCGTGAGGGTAAGACCGACTACTACGCCCGCAAACGGCTGGTCGTCCAGGCCAAGAACAAGTACAACACTCCCAAGTACCGAATGATCGTCCGCGTGACGAATCGCGATATCATTACACAGATCGCCTACGCCCGCCTTGAAGGTAAGCTCCGTTCGCGTACGTCGTTGTTGAAAACGGATGGCATACGATGAACGGGGTATGAGTGGTAGAATGTTCGATATTAAGATCGGGCCTTCAGGCGTGAACATTTTCGTGGGAACTGCAGACATGTGCAGATAGCTACAGTGAACACATTTCTGTAACAGGGGATGTTTTTTGGGTGACCGAACTGTCGCTGTTGTACCTGCGTATGTGCCAATGTGCTCACGTGGTTGTAGCTCACGCTTCGTACTTACGTATATTTTCTGCATATTTCTCTGTCTCCGTTTCTTTTTGTCCAGGTGACGTTATCATTTGCGCCGCGTATTCATCTGAGCTACCCAGGTACGGCGTGAAGCTCGGCCTGACGAACTACGCTGCAGCTTACTGCACTGGTCTGCTTCTGGCCCGCCGTCTGCTCCAGAAGTTCAAGCTTGACAGCATTTACAAAGGCCTGGAGGAGGCTACCGGAGAAGACTACGATGTGGAAGATATTGACGATAAACCTGGCGCGTTCCGATGCTACCTCGATGTCGGCCTCGCTCGGACCTCGACAGGTAAGGACGAGGGATACGCTGGGGTGTGTTCGCATCCAGACCATTATTTTTTGGCCTGCTTAGCATCGCGAGATCTTAGTTCGGTGGTGACTTATGCTTTGCCGTCTCTACTCCGTATCCGGTATATTTCACGGAGCGCTAGCTCTGCCCTATAGCATAGCAGTAATGGGTGCAACTCACTCATTTGGTGCCATTTAAAAGGGCATAAAGCACGATCTTCTTTGCAACAGGTACTGAAGCCTCTCTATGGATCATTGCCTTACTCGAGCAGATAACAGACATTCTATGAAACGTGTTGACTAATAGGTGGTTGTGCATAAAGATTGGATACAGTTGTGTACAAGGATTGCTCCGTATTTTATCAGCATTGTGCGTCACACATGCTTTCTTAATCAGACGTTGGCCAGCCGACACTGGCGGCTGTGTTGTGCCTTCGTCTTGTGAGGAAAGCAAATAGTAAACATCTATGGTTTCGCCCTATGCGCGGTCTGACAGTCGTGCTAGACACACGCTTATAGAAACAATAGTACATTTGACATTTCATTTTGTTTTACGTCCAGTTTATCGAATTCGTGTAGAGTCTGATTTCTAGATGTGCATGTACAAGTTTTTCAACCGAAATGTGCTCGCGAGGAGATAGTTGAGTTGCGGCAACCTACTGACAAAATATGACCGGAGAACATCGAACCAGACCGAACCATTTGGCCTTAGTGGACGACGACCATAAAATAACATCGCTACCTAATGGCCAGCCTAGGAACATACTCATGATAAGGATTCAAAAATACAGGCGTAGAACTATATCTAGACGTTTCCATATCTCACGCTAACCCGTGCGTTTATGAATAGGTGCCCGGATCTTTGGCGCAATGAAGGGCGCCGTTGACGGTGGTCTCAACATCCCCCACACCAACAGGCGATTCCCCGGCTATAACGCCGAGTCGAAGGAGTTTAACGCTGACGTTCACCGGCAGCATATATACGGCAAACACGTCGCCGATTACATGCGAGCGCTCCTTAAGGACGATGAGGAGGCATATAAAACGCAGTTCGCCCGCTACATAAAGGAGAGCATCTCCGCCGACGATATCGAGGGCCTGTACAAGAAGGCTCACCAGGCCATCCGCCAGGACCCGGTCCACAAGCCGAAGCCGAAGAAGACAGTCGAGAAGAAGATCTGGACCGCTCAGCCGATGACGCGTGCTCAGAGGAAGAGCCGAGTGGCCCACAAGAAGAAAGTCTTCCTCAAAAAGCTCGAGGCGGGCGACGCCTAAACATGACGAGGGGTTTTGGTACACGGTAACCATAAGCAAGAAAAAAAGTTACTCGCCTGAACAACCTGCGGTTTGCCGGCAGGATAGGGTGGGAGAGCGATCGCCGTTGTGAGGACCAGAACGTTGGAACTTTAGAAATAAATAGTGTCCGACGATGGTGGTCGAAATATAGTCGTGATTATTCCAATTGGTAGATAGAGCCCATACGCTTGCTTGTAAAGTCCATAGAATCAATATGTACGGCAGTTTCTGATGAACTACCGTCCGCGTGGTAATTTGAGTGATGCTGGCGTGAAATATTATTGCTCATAAACATTTCATTTGCATACCTAAACACCGAGAGCACGAACGTCGCAAAAAACGGACGTAAGACACGTCACACAGCATCATGGTTCCTCATCGAAGTTGTATACGTAATCCCGTGGTCGGTGCGTTAGTTGACGCCAAAGTTCTAGTGAAAACTGGCAGTGAATTCGCGGTAGATAGGAAGTCTGACCTCGATTCGTTCGAATATCTCGATTGCCGTTGGCCCGTAAAAATCGTGATGATTCAGCGCCGTCAGAGGGCGAGTGACAGTAAACTTAAAAAAAGTAAGTAAAAAAAAAGTAAGTAAAAAAAAAGTAAAAGTAAAAACTTACTCATGTTTACATTAGGTCGGTCATGTTTTTGTACGCTAATTACCTATAATTGGACACGATTTTGAGCCATTTCATTTGATTGTGCAAGAACGCGGCAGCTTCAATTTTGGTGAAAGAGACGAAGTGCTGTGTTGAGTCTGTCATTAAGCTGAAGTTTATACTTTTTTATACTTGTTTATACTTTTTGGGTCAACACCATAATCGCTGCGGTATCAGGCAGCCGGTCACCTTGTGCTCCTCCAAGAACAACTCGTTCGCAGCAGACGGTACCGCCAGGTGTAGGGTGTTCCGTTAGTTAGCTCTGATGGCTGGCTGTTCTACCCTGGTCTATGAATACCCTGGTTTATGGCTAGAAATCTCAAATTATTATCAAAAATCTCCTCGTAGAGGGACTGTATTGCCTTCTTGGCGCTGTAGAGTCAGTAGCACCTTAGTTTTGCTTGCGGGGTTCCCTGCTGCCTAGGGTGCAGGAATCATGTGACGCTTGTCATTGACTAACCAAGGTGCGCATGAGCGTGTCTTCGTCGCATTTGAAGAAGGTCCTTGGTTACAAAGTAATGCGACAGTGAACCGTCGATCTTAAGCGTGTCCTGAGTACGAGCCATGAAAGGCTGCCTGCTCACGGAGCGATGCCAAAGGCGTTCCGGGTCGAAACGGAGTTAGTTGACATTACCGTGTCGCGTAACGACGGCAGCGACAAGGCGGAGTTTTCGCAATATCTACCTCTGTAGTCGTAGACGCTCCGGTAAGTCTAAAAAAACGGGATTTTTATGAACATAGTTTTTTAATGGGAATTACTCGCGAATGGTATGACATAATGCATCGCGGATTTCGAAGGCCACTGGGCAGTCTATCGTGGTCGTTGATTACGTGGTCGGTTCTAGAAAACATTAATGATTTGTTTTTAGACATATAATCCTTTAGGGCACATACCATTCAAACAGGTCAAATCGGTGTGTACCTTAACTGGTATAAACTAAACTGGCCAAAAGAATTCGAATGGACAATTTTCTCAAAATCTAGAACAGGACGTAATCCAATTCAGAAAGTATGCACGAATTTTCTGGTGTAAAGACTACCAAGGTACACATATAATGCAACCAAGCCGAAAAACATAGCTACACAGGTGTATAAATGGAATCAAAAAATTATAATTCTCCTGAGATATATTTTGCGAGAAGTAGACAAAGGCGCTTGTCTCGATCGCCCATCGGTTTTGAAGGGTTATCTGCAATTCCGAGTACGGCCTAGCCATGCATCCGCCGATCTACATACTTTCTAAGGGCTTCCGAGCCCACCAATCGGACCAGAACGAACCAGCCGTGTATATCTAAATCAGATGCCTAATCTCTTCAATATAAAGCGCATTTGTCGCGCATAACGCCTCAGGACGACGCCTTCGACGGTGGAAAATAAGTGAGCAAAATGCTACAATAAACTACCCCGTTCCAGGGAGGGGTGTTACACAGGTTTCAGAGTAGAACCCTATAACCGACATGAAGCTACATGGGTTTTCGATTCGAGTTGGAACTTCGACCATTTGTGCTTGCCCTACGCTAAATAGAAACGTCTTCGTCTGTCTCCATGGAAACGAGGCGCATGGAGGCGCAGGATGCCGCTATACGTATGTATCGTCGTAGACATGTCTTTTTTTGTATACCGTCTACAAAATACTAACCAAAACCCTTGAGGACTCTTTCTGTATGATGCTCGGGACGAGTTTTCGCGTTTTGGCGAACAATTATAGACACAGAGGATGCACAAAACCTAGGGTCGCCTCCATATGTTAACATCGCGAGACGAAATATTAGCTCAGTCGGTGTATCTAAGCAGTTCGGTGGTCTCTTCTTGCTTCTGCATCCGTCAGAGATGTACTCGCCTGTCCTAGGGTGTTTCATGTGTATCTCGTATTTGCCCGATCTTGGGAGAATTCCAACACATTTTTCAGCCGAACTCAACATATCGCCAATTTTGACGTCGTACGCTGCGCTAGCGAGCCCTTGGTGGTGCGTCGACTGATTCAAACGTTTGCGCCGTCGTCACCTCACGTTCGGTTTCTTTCGGGGATCGTCTGCACGTGTTTATAGTTGTGCGCGCCGCTCGCCGTTTCAGTGGAAGAACCTGGTTTCAGTTATGGAGAGCACATTGCCGGCTAGAAACACCGTCGAATTCGACCACTTCTTAAAGGTCCACCGGCATCAGCTGGAGACGAGCTGTGTGCCTGAGCACCTATGGGAGGCGCTCCACCGAAAGCTGCGAGATGAGACGTTCGATGCTGGTGAAAGCTTCATGTTTGCGAGAATCCGGAGCGACGATGAGGTCAGATTCGGAAGAGCTGGTGTCACATGGACGCGTTAAAAGGGGGCGGGATGCAAAACACGTGGCGAATCCATACGGATGGCGTGTGCTATGTCTTTTTACCCCCGTTAGAGAACGCGAGCGAACGTTTAACATTTTGGAGCTATAGTTTCCATCTTTGATTAGTTATTTATTGGTGTCATTGAGGAAAATTCTGTTTCTACTCTATCAATAAACTATCATGCAGCTCTCAAACATTGATTCGAGAATTCGCATAATAGTTGAGGTTAAAGGGGAACAGTTGCGCAATGGTCGCTCAAGGCTTTTGAGATCGGGCATGTTATAGAAGGCTTCGAGAAGAGCTCAACTATTTTGAGCAGCTCACTCAATAGCTGAGACTAGGTGTGATCGGACATTGTGAAAGTGGCCCACCGACGAAGTGACGTGGGCATGGACGTCTGTACTATGCGTTGGCCTTCCGTAAAATAGCGTTGTACTCCATTGCCATCTACGTGCTGAAGTTCTTGTCGGCATTACTCCTTTGGATTAGCTCTCGTAAGATCATGCATACAGAACGTCTATAAGCAACTGTGAATATTCGGAAAAAAAAGAGAATCTTTCAACCGGACCGCAAAAGCACCAGGGATAAACCATTTTTTATCACTGAAATCGCATATACGTTCCGTAGAGAGAAGAGGGGAAAATATTGTTTCCACGGTAATGCTCCATTGTGAGGAAGCAGCCGACATTTTCTAAATGTTTCGTCGGATTCACTTGTTTGTTACTCACAGGATACGGACGACGATGAGGGCGACCTTGAGGTTGTCGTGTCACGTGAAGATGGAATCGATAAAACGGATCCCTCGCAGATTTACCTATGTGTTCATGCGTGGACATTCCGGTAAGTCCAGAAAACATTATTCAAATCATAATTCCTTCCTGAATACCGCGCGGATGAACATACTCTAGTGGATTGTGGATTTCTCAGGTCACGGCTTACTCTTCTATAATTTTTTTGTTAAATTGTCAGTTCTGGAAGTGATCAGATATTGATTCTAAATAGGTGTGTATTAGCTGCCCGTATCATCTAGGCGCTAAGGACATAAAGGCTATATGAGACACCAACGCCAGAGATTTTCATTTCTGATCTATGGGGAGTGCCTCCATGGAGGCGATATGAAACAAATAGAACGAACACATTTTTCTAAAACTCCAACATAGATGAGCTCAAATTTTTTATCAGGAAGCTTGGTTTTTTATTCACATAATACATTATGTTATTATTGTGTACCCTTTCCGGTAAATTCATGTAGATAGAGGAATTTTTTGAAGTTCAAGCTCGAACGAATGTGTTATGAATGCCCCCATGGTTCTCAAATGCAAGAAAGATATTTTACACATCACCGAATCGACATTATAACGCTAAGGAAGCAATATCCTGATCTAACATTATTTTTCCGCAGGCCCAATGACGCCCGACGAGTTCTGCTCTCGAACGCCGGCCTTAGGAGTCGCTTGGCCGCCTTGATGGACATGGACTCCACTTCCATCAATGACGTCCTGCCGCGACTATGGCGTTTAACCCAGACCTACTCGTTAAACACTTCTCAAGCCGAGGACGCTGTCCCTATCTGGTGGGTGAGTCCATTTCTACTGAGACAATTGAACTTTTTTCACTAATCACAGAACGTATGGGTGCGACTACTGCTTATTCCGGTGGTAGCCTAATACATGGGAATAAGAACCTACGGCGAGGTCCATTTGTCTATACTGAGCGTCTAGCTGTCGCGGACCTTTCCACAACCTATATACACTTGGCGCTAGCGTGCGCTCGAACGGCGTTTTGTCGTGTCAATGAACTGAGTATCGACACAGTTACTCTACGGTGTGACTAATTGGTTACCTGCAGTTCTTATTTCTTCTCACGCTCTTCCATCCAGGTACGTGACCGACGATCTTGGCTCACGCATCGGGCACTCGAGAGAGCCGAATTTTCGCCTCGTACCGTTCTTCTACGGCCCACATCAAGTGGCCTACTCGCTGCTGTTCCCTATCGAGAACGTGGAGGTCAACGACGTTGTCACCCGAAACTACGTCGAGGGGCCATGGAATGACGAGGCTACGGTGAGAGCGCTTCTGTTGCCGTGGTATGACTTTGACTTCAGGGAGACCGACTTTCGACAGTACGAGCCGGAGGAGCAGTTTTTTCAGAGTGGCAGGCAGAATGAAACTCTCCCAGAGGCTAACGGGTTTGCGTACGAAGGTGAGAAATAGCGAATTTATGCCGAGAACGTTTCGGGTGGGCCATTTCGCCTAGGATACGGGGATACATACGTGTACATAAATAAATGTAATCATCTACGAATACATGCCAATGTGTGTACATGTATGTATATGTATATATATATGTGTGTGTATGCATGCATATATATGAGTCTATACACTTACAAAAAGATGTATAATGCATATAAACATGTGCAATATATTTATCATCCATATTCGAATGCAAACGAATACAATGTAGTGTCAATAAAATGATATTCCAGTTTCCGGTATGCGTTTTCTCCGCAGCCTCCGCGAAAAAAAACAATCTCGTTCATTTTCGGGACAAAAATATCCAAAAATACATACAGCTTGTTTGGATTAACTTCTCGTTTATATTGACACTTGACGGCATCTACACGGCATTCTAGGTGACCACACACCACAAACATTGCCTAGGCGGCCGAAAGTATTCACCGAATACCTGGTGTTGCAAGAGAACCTGCGCGCTGACGGCCGATATGAAGTAACCGAGCACTTCGAGGGGGCCGATATCGTCTGGCTAAACACCCACTTTAAGGATTTCGCCAACCTGAAGAAGGAGTACCCCAACGTCCTGATCAACCAGTTCCCCTTCGAGCATGTCCTCACGGTCAAGGACCTCTTCGCCGTCGTTGGTCGAAGAGGCGCTCCGCCTCCGCGCGGCCTCGAAACATTTCCGGACTGGTTGCCAACGTCGTTCAACCTGATGACGGAACTGCCGAAATTCGCGGGATATTTTCAGCGCCGCGAAGCGGCTGGCCTGGACAATCACTGGATCGTGAAGCCGTTCAACCTTGCGAGGTCACTCGACACGCATCTCACGGATAGTCTTGAGTTTATCGCCCGCCTGGCTACCACCGGCCCCAAAATCGCCTGCAAGTACATTAGTGATCCGGTTCTGTTCAATCGGGAGGGTATCGGCCGGGTGAAGTTCGACGTACGGTACTGCGTCCTTCTCCGGGACACCTGTCCGCTCAGGCTGCTCGTGCACCGCAAGTTCTACCTGCGGTTCGCCAATCGGCCGTTCGCGCTCGATGAGCTTGACGTGTACGAGAAGCACTTTACGGTGATGAACTACGCCGACGACGTCGAAATGCAGAACATGCTGTGCGACGACTTTGTCGTGAAGTTCCAGCAGCAGACGGGCGTGACATGGGAGGCGGTGGAGGGGAAAATCTTTGCGGCGTTTAGGTCGCTGTTCAGGAACGCCATCAGCTTGCCGCCCCCACAGGGGCTCGGCTACAACCCCCAGTCGCGGGCGATGTATGCGGTTGACCTGATGCTGGAGCGACGCGACGGGGGTATTCAGCCGAAGCTGCTGGAGCTTAACTGGGCGCCTGACTGCAAGCGGGCGTGTCAGTTCTACCCAACATTCTTCGGAGACATTTTCGATGCCCTATTCAAGGACGACTTGACGTCAGGCAACGTAATATCGATTGTGTAGGTCGGTTGTTGGTTTATGGGAAAAAGGGTCAACGCGAACGTGAGTTAACCAGTTGGGCTGACGATTGCAAATAAATGACGATTTTTCCTGTGATATTTTACGCGTTACCATTGGGTTTATTCCTAATTGCATGTTGGTTCCGAATTTTCGCGGGGAAATGCATTTCTGAATGTCCAGCTTCAACCAGTTAGGGAGCTTACGCAGATATAGCGATGATCCCTGCTTATCAATATGTCGGATTCGACGTGAGCCGAATTCCGCTGGGCGTTCTACGAACCCACCTGCTGGTGCGGGTCTGTCGACGTAAAGCCAAGAAGGGTGATCATTTATGCAGGGTATTATATCTAGGAGACCAGTAGTGGTCTTATCTCACTTCGTCTTGATCCCCATTTACAGATAGATATCTGCCTAGAAGATGTACTTTCACGCACTGTGCTTAGTGTGTATGTGGAAGTGAATGTGCGGCCAGCTAAGCGTTGGACTGGACTGTGCACACACTTCCAGCGGCGCTCATGTTATATCAGCGCGGAAGAGAGCGGAATGTGAAAATTCATAGCTCTGACATGAGACGCTGAAAGGACTCGAAAAAGATGTATAGAGTATGCCGTGATCAACGCCCTTACGGATTTCGTGAGTACATCGGACTTCGTGAGTACCAGCATGGCACTGATGCTGACCAGAGCAGCTCTATGAGATCGGACCATTGCCAAGCACGCTAGAAGCTGAAGACATTAGAGGGTTGAGGGAGAGACGCTTCATCCATGTTGGTGTTATGACAGCCTTCACGGCCAAACGACGTGTCATCTAAGGTTCTGGTATCACACGCATCTAAGGCACCACACAGATTCTGAGCTGTTATTGCTACTTCTAGGTTTTGCTATAGAGGGTGTGATGCCGGTGCCGAGCACACACCAGAGCGTACGATGTTAGGGTGCGCGCGATGCGAAGATGGGAGATGACAACTGGCGAATACGCTCGGTGTGGAGATAGTGAGGCTCGTCGACCCGATGCTTTGAGGCCAGGGTAGATGGAATGCAACGGCCAAGACGGCAGAGGATGTTTCAAGGATCAAGGAAACCGTGGAGGTGTAGCGGGCGAGCTCCTTAGTGCCTAGACTTTGTAAACACATTGAACCCTGCCCTGATTAATTCAATCTGTGTATTTGGTTGCCATTTAAATAAATTTGCTTATAAGATTCTTCTCGATTGCATTTCGCCCAAAAGGACTCAGTGCAGTCGAACTTTACATTATTCAGGCTTCCAGCAGAAAGGGCCATTTAGCCATTTAGGGCCGACCACTAATTGACTGTTTATACGTCCACATATTTATGCAATATGCACTTTTAATTATATTTTCCGCGTTCGTACAGAGCAGTGTCGCAATAGTACATATCGATTGTCCAGCTGTCCTTCTCCAGCTCGAACTACGTCCATTGCATATGCGGAAAGACCATATGTTCGCACTGGCCGTCCCAGCGGTTTCGCCTTTTTTTTAGGGCTGACAGTCAGCCAACATTTAACGTCCACGGTAGAGCTTTCTGTATCACTTCGTAAAACGGACCCCATAAATGTAAACGTGTAACGGCAGGGATCGAACCCGTACACCATCTGTACACCGTCTGTTCCAATCGCAGGGCGTACGCGAATGCGCCAAGCCACCGAGCTCGACCGGCGATTTCGCCCAGTGGATAGGAACAGGTCGAATCTTCATGCCAAATGGCTTACCTAGAGCTATCGCGTGACATCCATTTGCTGGAAAGTTCCAAACAGACAATGCGGCCTCCGATTGTTGTGATGTTCGCGATACATAAGTGTATGAATTACGTGTAAGCGTAGAAAACTGAAACTTCTGTAGCCCCCCAGGTCCCGAGTTTTACAAGCTGTACTCCCAAAAAATGGCTGGTTAAAATGGCTGGCCTGCCACGTTCTTCATTTAGTGCTCGTTTATCTACCGCGTTCGAAACTCTCACTCTTTGGTAACTTTATGCTTTTTGTATTGATTGACTCATAGTTTCGTTCTCGACGTGGCAGCTCTGAGAACATAGCCTGCGTGTAGCGCCCCCAAGTATTTCAACCAACCCCTGAGTAGCCCTCATAACCTTATGTCATTACACGTAAGAAGAAACTCACGCTCACGTCTGACGTTTTACATCAGCAGCATGCCGCCTTTTGGAATTCCTTATCTGGCGGACGTTAAGTTCACCCTTATGGTAGCCCCATGATAGACCTACGAAATTTTCTTCTGTCAAGGTGATTCAGTCGCGGCTGGTTGTTTCTACGTAACTAAATCCTCTCAAGGTTCCAATCTTTCCCTTAAATGCACATGAGACCATTAGTAAAAATTGTGATCCATATACATAGTCCAGCTTGCTAGGTAAATCTTGGCTGTTCAAGCTGCGCCAGCATGTTCATTACGTTCCCATTCTTTCGGGATTTCTTTTTCCTTACACCGCTACCATCACAAAGTGAACACGGTATAATATTTTCCTACGCACTTCGGTAACTGCTTTATTCTTCGAACAGCCATAAGGTAATTACCAGATTCATGCATCTCTTTGAAACGAACCCACTAGTTCGTCTCGATTTTCTCCAACTCCCGTCCAGGTCCTCTAATGCTACTGTTTTGCACGAGAAATTTGCACAGCCCACCCAGGCATCTTATCCAACCCCGATTTCTAGCTGGAAGCCCACGCGAAGAATCTCAACTCACTCGAGACGTACAATTTCCCACAGGGGCAGATTCCGTTACCTCTTGATGGCCAGCCGCCCATTGCCGGGGTCCCGATCTGGCGTCGAAAACCCGTGAGAAATCTCACACCCCGCATGTACACTACTATTACCTCTCGTTGTTCTATTTCTGCTCATGCTTCTTCTACGTTGCCCTTCCAGCCTAGGTTCATGTTCCTCATTAAAATACCTCTCGGCCCTTGCCCCTTGAAGTGTGTCACCGACATCTCTTCATCGTCCCACCAGTCTTCTGCTTTGCCCGCTTCTGCCCCACCTCCTCCTTCGTCATGACCACGAATGTCCTTCTAGCAGAAGCGGCACCTCTACGGTCTCTTCGGGCTCTGCGAGCGCTTTTGCTGAAAAGACAGCTTGGCCCGCTGGAAGATGGCACTCGTATATTCTGTTGTTCTGTAGAAGCCTGTTTGCGAGTCTGTTTTCTGCGCCTGTATCGTCAGAGAGATTCGGCCTTTTTTCCTACTGTTCTGTACGCGGACGGCGTCGGCATAAGCTTTTCCACACATGAAGCAAATGCGGACAGCAGGCCGAAAGACGGGCGACCCACGATCTCCTTGGTACGCCCCTCTAGCGTCCCTAAGTCCCGCGTTCTCCCCCCGGGGCTGGGAGACGCCAGAAGAATAGGAAAACGTCGAAAGAGTTTCCAAAAGGATCCGATAAAAGGCGCATAGCATGTGAGCCCTTTGGCCTGCGTGGATATCGACCCAGCCGCCGCGTGGAGTCTAAGGGATGTGGATACGAAGACGCGCGGTTGACGACGCAACAACAAGGAACATTTCCCTTTGTGACTCCGATGGCTGGATGAAGAACGGGCGCGAGAGACAAGCGACGCAAGGGTCGAGCAGGCCTCGGCCCTACTCTGTATTTCTAGGATGTTTGCGAGGAAAGAGAACCTAAGGTGGAGGAGAAGGAGGAGAAATAGGTTGGCCCCCTTCGGGCAAGGCGGCTGCCGCTGCCGGCGAACCGAGGACCCAGGGGGCGCTAGCGAAGCCCATCCAATCGAAAAAGACAGAGGAAAGAACGACCGCATAGAGCCGCTAAGACGAAGTATTGGACAGGGACTCATTCTGAGACAGGACACGAATCGAGTTGATGGTTCGTGGCTGCTTTGGTTGTTTCTGCTGAGGACCTCAGCCAGGAGGTGTCGGATTGGTAGAAGCTGACGAACAGGACATCTCCCCTGCACCCGGAGACGGAGAAGATAGATCGGGAAAACAACGAGGGTGGCAAGACCATTAGAGCGACCTCGACGAAAGAGGGAAGGACAGAGGGAAGAGAGAGAGGCGATGAAGAAAGCAGAGGCGAAGTACAGGGAGAGCGAGAGTGGAATTCAAGCAAATAGGGGGGAGAGAAAGGTGGCGAGCATACACGAGTGGCTCTTCGGGTTCGTACGTGGACTCGTGTCGAAGTGAGGAAAGATCGTGCCAAGGTGAATTGAGAAATCACCTGTGGATGACGAGTATTAAAAGGAGTAAGGTCGTCGTACGTGTGTATTGATTATACACCGTGCTCTGTGTAATAGGAGAGAACAAACTTTTTTTTGCTGTCCACGTTTAGCTGAAGATGAGCTATTGCTGTGTCTTAGCTGTGCTATAATGATAAACATCGTCGGCAAATTAATATCAATGTAAATAGTACTTGATGGAAGACAGATAGGCACACAGCCAAAAAGTACGGGGCCAGTGGTAACCGAAAGATAATCGAATAATACTGCATAATATTTGGCGAGCTTGTGGAGGATCGGAATGTGCGTGCACGCCTCCGTCCAGTAGAAATATTTCGGTTTGGTTTACATTAAAATGCATTTGTACGTTTGAATGCCAGTGGGACGGCCAGCCAATTGGCATTCATTGACAGCAGTTTGACGGGCTGATATCCAATCGAAAAGCAAGAAGCAGTTTTGGCCGGCAGTTCGCGCGTAGTGTATTCTACACACGAATATCCGCTTGACACACGACCCAATTACAGCACCCAATAGCGGCCAACCTACCTCTGCCTGCAGTGAGCCGGTTTCCCCTATTGGCAAGACCGTTTAAGCGCACGCTGGGTCTCTCGGCCTTTCAGCGCGAACACCTTTCGGTGACACGAGGCTCAGCTCTTTCGGATTCCGACCCTTCCCGTTCCGACCTCTCCTCGTTCCGACGAATAGCACCACTTCCGGGAGCAGCAGCCACTCGTCTGGCGGGCACTATCCGACGGATTGCTCTGTTTGTCATCTGTTTTTGGTAAATAACTTACTGTGTGCGGCCGCCGTCGTCTCTCGGGTGTCTGGGTCTCGCATACGAGTGGTACGGGCCGTCCAGTACGGGCAGCGCTGTCGCCGCAGCCAACACTGGGAGAGCGCGAGCTGGGCCGTCGATAGCCGAACCGCTGCAATTGACGGCTACGAGTCAGTAGAAGCACCGCAGACGGTCGCTCTAAAGGGACTACGCTGGGTTACCGAGTGCGTGGGGTGGGAAGTGCGTGCGTGTTAGAAGTCCAGCGTGTGGGGGGTCGGTGAAACGCGTAAAGCGAACACCCACACGGATACGACGGTGTTAGCGAGTCGTTCGGACGGAAGGCGGTGGGGGATCCTCGGGTTGGCCGTATCCGTGACTCCTTCGATCATCTCTTCGTTATTGGCCTGAGTGGAGGGTTCTGGGGGTTCGTATGTGTCGTGCTGTTCTTCGATAGGGTTGTGTTGAGCGGCGCTCTCAGGGCGCTTGTTCGGTTGTTCACCCCTTACCCCGTCCTCCCCTTTGGAGCCCCCAGGTGCTCATTGCGTGGTGTGCCGTTTAGGCTAACCTGCCGTGCTGGCGCCTTAGTTCGTCGAGCAGCCGCTCTCAGGCCGTTCTGGAGTGGTCTGCCCCAGGCCCGACAAGGTCCGGACGACGATCGACATCGACGACGCCGGAGGTCCGTCAGGCCCCGCAGGACTCTTCCGGATGCGCTGAGCAGCGAGCTACTTGCTCCCCCGACGTTGCCCGCCAGCACTACTGCTGTCGCCCGTTACCATGGATCAGCAACAACAGCAGCAACATGTCAAGCAGCAGCTAGAACAACAACAGACCCTGCCGAGCAGCCATAGCGTAACCAGCACGCTAGCCACAACACCACCGCCATTAGCGACGTCGACTCAACAACCTGCCCCGGGGAGTTCTCCGGCATCGACGCAACCTCAACAGTCGGGGGGGGCAACTCCCACGTCAGCGACAAAAGGACCAACGCCCGCGGGGGCAAACGTGGGCGTCGGCGCCGCTGGTGCGGCCTTACTTGGGCCAGCATCAGCGGGCCCGGGTTCGGGAGGCGTTGCCCAACAGCCCCAGAACCCATTAGGGGCATCGGCCCTGGCCGCCCCAGTGGGCACCGCCCTCGTCGGAGTCGTGACGCCCTCCACGGCAAATGTGACCGCCCCGCAATCTCTAGCCACGGTCGTTGCAGGAGGGGCGCCCGCTGGCGGAGGGCTCAACGGAGCGATTGGTGGTGCTGTGGTCAGCGCGCCTAACGGCGGGGGCTCGAATTCAACTGGAGTTCCGCCGGCAACTGCGACGAACGCCCCATCAACGACGACAGCGTCGCCATCAAACAACGTTGCCGGCTCAGCGAATCTTAGCTCCAACGGGGGCGCCAATGCGCCGGGGCCGGCGCTGCGCCGGCCTGAAGACGTTCTACGGGTGGGTGGCCAGAGCGACAAGCTCAAGTTCACCATGCTCATAGGCCTCTTACAGGCCACTCCCGGACAGGCAGGCAAGGATATGGTGCATACCGTGCTACATCTGGTAAGTACTACGCATAGCTGGCGATATATAGCATCTCTCCATGGATATTTTTGGTTAGCTCATATATGTATTCTTGTATTCTTTACCCATACTTACTTCTCGTTGAGTCTCGAACCTACCGCGCGCGTAGAAATTCATGACACCACTGTAGAACGCTTCAACCCTTGTGCGGATGAGGACCATGTACTCGCATGTACACACCATTTTGCGTAGTAATCCGCCAGACGCAGTCAGCGAAACTGACCCGCTTCGCTCTATACGTGCTTGTGAGGGGGCTACGCGTACAGGCATTTCGTAAGCGACAAAAACGCGCTCCGCCGTCCTGTAGCCACCCCAGCCCGTCACGCCGTAATGGCTGCACATACAACACTAACGACGCTGTGCCGAATCGATGCGGTTTCGTTCACAGTACGAGCCGCGATAGCTCAACGCGTGAGCGACAATGGCACGCGTGTGCCGTACGACGTTCGTAAATTGCCCATTATATCGATAGTCTGCTATCACGTCCCACTAAGCAGTCATCGTGTCAATCATGGCAATGCATCGTCGAACGCAATGCTCATTTCCGTAGGCATCTCGTCGCATTCGACGCCGCACGGACTATTCGCACAAAATTTGATTCAATTTCGCTTCCTCCTGTCGCCGGCAGCGAGTGCGACAGACCCCACGCGACGATGTTTATTTGATTGTTTGTTCCAATCAACACAAGGGAATGTGACACACGCTCCTGTCGCCATTGGCTTATCGTTGCATTTAGCTGCACTTGGTGCGTTTAGGACGTCCACGGGGGAAGGCCGACGTGAGCCTAATACGGGAAAACGTCCCGAGCAAGGTTCGACGGTGTGGCCTAGCGACGTAGGGTTATAGCGAGTCGATTCGAGTGACAACAACGGCAGCTAAAAGAAAGATTTACTACGGGGGCCGCTTCTGCTAATGAGAAAGCTGGCGCTCGCTCCCGGCAACAACGTCCGCAGGCGAAACGCGCACCTGACTACAGGGAGACAGATTCGTCGAAGCGTCGCTGCTATTAATGAAGATTGTTTCACATTCGGAGAGCGTGTAGCGTTCGCAGGGGAATTTCGTCGATGTTGCGAAAGCCTTTGACATCGACATGTGGACGTTGACGAGCTACTTGGACGGTGCATCCGAGGGTTCCAGGAACGCCTGTCTACGATGTGTAAACAGGTTACTTTGGCCACATGGTCGCGTGGTTGATTTCCAGAAATGATACGATTAGTGGATAGTCGTATGGATAGCGTCACGCAACGGAACGTGACAGATATATCCTTGGCAGGTACTTCTAAAAAAAAGGTTAAAAGGTGGTTTGTACCGGACACTCGGATGGAGATGGCCGCTTGTGTTCGATGGGCGTCAAAAAGTAATTTTTTGAATAAATATGATGCTAGTACAGTTACGAGTTTATAACTATGATCAAAACAGTGATGCTCTTTTAGCTGCCAGGGATGTCATAGTGGAAATGTTCTATTCTTATTATTGCTGAGATTATTATTCGTTTAAAGCATCATTTTGCTCACATTATTGCCTCAGTCAAACATTGGCTTCCGAGACTCATTGGCTAGTTCGTATTATCCCTAAACTTATCTAATAATGCCGTCACTTTGGATGTTTAAAGCTCTCCTTCCGTTCTGACGGCCACAGTGATCACCAGTAGGACCAGGCCTATTTCCAGATGTTCCCAGAGACCTTTCCCATCTGCCCCCGACCATTCTACGTTAATATTCGTAGCTGGTTTCTGCCTACGAGTGTATGAGTGACGCTGTCCATGCTCCACTGGATATTTCCGCGCAGGCTTTTGCTACAAAAGGACAACGGCTACGTCGGTCAACGCCAGGCGGAGTGCGGCATCGCGTCTGGTTCTGAGTCTGGCCAACGAAAGCCACGCGAAACCAGACGTATCGCGGCCAATGGCGGCAAACGAACGCTACGACTTTAACGATTGTGTTGTGACATTGCTGCAGACACGAGAACCGTTCAGATTGATGAATAACGGCTAATGACCGTTGGATTGACAGCGCGTACGTACACCCGGGGTTCTGGCGTCACGAAGCGACACTTAGCCAAATTGTATGGCTGGTTGCCGAAACGAGAGGTGGAGAACAGATTTAGCGGCAGCGCTGAACTTACTGTAGTACACGTAAAACAACGCGTTATTATTATTATTACGATTGTCAGTTCTTCACTAAGAGCCCTGTAACTGGCGCTGATCCATCAGCGACCTTGAGGATTTGTCGGCTTTCCTCTCTCCTTTGTGAGACACGCCGAAGAACGTCGACTACAACATTTATTCGCACAACTTCACCGACCTAAAACCCAACTGCTTCAACACAGCCACTCAGCCTAACCTCCTCCCGCTACTGGCCTAAGGCTCGAACCCGCACTTCGCTAAGGCGTCTGACGTCCGATACGGTTCCACACGTTCACGCTACTTGTCAGCGTTAATGGACCGGAACGACGATAATACGGGCGTGTAGGTAGAATGCCGCACGAGTGACCGAGATGGGTGATGTTTATCGTCGGGGCGTGATGCAAAAGAAGGCAGCCTTCAGCTGAACCAATCTGAAATTCGGCGTTGGCACGTTAGAGCGTCTCGCTTGTCGAGTCAGCGTTGCTAAACCAGCCGTCAGACGAAATCAGGAAAACACTTTTGAAGACGCCTGTTTCCGCGCCTGTGTGAATTTTTCGAAGCTGAATGAATGCATTATGACCATAATTGTGAGACATTGCTCGGATGTTCCGTAATAGCATGACGGGATGTATCATCTACCCTTCGTTGTTGCAGTGAAATTGTTGCAAATCCATTGACCGTCGTCGAAGAATACCGTAGCTATTATCGTAGCTATCCATCACGTGACCTCGTCGAGTTGACGACCAAAGTCAAGGCGGCGGCGTCGCTGCTAATCATCATCCACCTGTTGACGTCCCATAGAGATCACCTCGACGGCCATCTTGCTCGCTCACGGACGTAGAGGTAGTTAGCGGGCTTTTCAGGATGTTCCGCGAGCGGTGATTGTCCCGTATCGTTGTCCTATCGATCGTACCGTTTTGCTGCTGGATGAGGACAAACGTTTTCTGCATGACGAGTGCCATGGACCGCAGTGCCAAGCCCCTGAGACGCCGCCAGTTCCTACTCAATCGCTCCTTCACGACCGGCGAAGAATCCGTAATCATTACTGGCCGTCTACACGCCTACCCGTCTACACAGGCCGGCGGTCTCCATTGCTTTCGCAGGCGCGATTCGGCCAAAGCCGGCGTCATCCCTATGCGTCGTAGCGTCAATATACGACGCCAACCGGTTTGCGTGCGGTGCGACGCCGTAGACGCAGAGACTCGCGCACTACTTCCATGGCTGGCTCAGACCGAAGGTGCTGGATGGCCATTAACTAACGCCGATATGTCGGTTGCTGTGGGCCATCGGCTCGACGACGCGTATTGGCCGTAGTAGCTGTTCTACGATGCGCCTATTGGCGGCGGACATGCGTGCCTACGCAAGCCGACTACGTCAACGGACGGTGGAAAACGGGAAAAATGCCAGTGAGCCATTGGCCGGATAGACGGAAATACACGACCGTGACGGGTACTTCTGGCCGAATTGAGTGCTCCAACCGGAGAGCCCAGCGTCGCGCTGGCCTCTGGCGGCCGCTCGAGAGGCGGCGTCGGCGTCGTTCGCGTCTGGTCGGCGGTCATGGGATGGCGCGCTGGTTGTGTCGGTCGCATTTGCAGCCTCCCATCGGTGTTATCACATTGGGAGACGCATTGGGATGGTTGAAAGCTCTATGGTAGGCGTCCGCAGAGTTCTAAGTGATCCATGAGCCATGACACGTACGCCCGCCGAAGATCGGAGACTGTACCGGCGAAGTGTTTCCCAACATTTCACATATTCTGCCAGTTAGATTGCGCGTCGAACTGGTTATCGAATATTATCGACCAAGCCTTGGAAGG